>JAQMYI010000013.1:17412420-17429185 GCA_030014275.1 Clariallabes melas | reverse complement strand
AATTGATGAACCCAGCATATTGATTATGATTTTAGAGGAATTATTACTGTAAAAATAACAAATGTATTTGTGGTAAGAATATTGCAGATTGCATTACAAAAATGTGACACGACTGTTCAGGGATAAAGCACCTTATATACCTGCAGTATTAAATTTGATGCACAAATTCTAACGTGATTTAATTGTAATTTAACGATTAAATCATTAAGTAATTATGCATTGTTTCAATTCTGAAAGTGCTTAATTAATTATATTGGGCGCAATACACATGTTATTTTTACCTTAACAACTTGAAATCATCCTTTATTTTCCTGCCGAAAGCGTCTGGCGTGATGAAATCGCAATCACCATTTTGAAAAGCTAGAAAATCACCCCTGTACTGCCTGCAGTACAGTGAAAGTCCACAAGGTGGCAGAATACAAGTATCAAAATAGATACAATACTGTAGATTAGATTAGATTCAACTTTGTCATTGCACAGTTACAAGACGACGAAATGCAGTTAGCATCTAAACAGAAATGTAAGTTAGCAGTGCAATATAAACATATATACATATCTATAAAGCTATATATTTTACATATATAGATTTACAGAAAAATATATGTATATATTTAAATGAATATACAGTGTAAAGTGAGCAGAGATGGATAAATAAATGTACTGAATAAGTGTAAATATACAGATATGTCTAAATATAAATAAATGGGATAAAGATATACAGAAACTATATATAGTTGAATTTACAGTATGTGCAATAATATGAATATATATATATATGAATAAATATGAATAACTTAACTTAACAGCTGGATGGAAATGCAGAGAGTATATCTATACACACATATATACATATATTAATATACATATACTATGGGTGACATCATGGAGGTTTGATTAGTTCTTCTCATCTCATCATATATACCACTTTATCTCGTGTACAGGGTTGCGGGGGGCCTGGAGCCTATCCAAGGAGACTTAGGGCACGAAGTGGGGTACACCTTGGACAGGGTGCCAATCCATCACGTTGCACACATTACGGGCAATTTGGAAATGCCAATTAGCCTAATTTGCTTGTCTTTGGACTGTGGGAGGAAACCTGAGTACCTGGAGGAAACCCACCAAGCACGGGGAGAACATGAAAACTCCGGGAATCAAAGATGGCCGGGATTCGAACTCGAACCCTGGAGGTGCAAGGCGACGATGCTAACCACTAAGTCACAGTGCCGCCATTAAACAGTGTTTGTATAAAGGTAATATTCAGGAACGGTATAAAGTAACTGAAGCTATACTTTTTACTGTGCTTCAGTGTCGGAAACTTCAAACTCCATGTGCTGTATTCATGGATATAATTTTAATACCAATCAATATTCCACTAATTTAGACAAAAGCACAGACTAATCTGGGATTTAAAAGTCTCACACACCCACACACACACACACATTACGAATGACTGCTCTCATTAAGAGTTTAATTTCCCAATTAGTCTCATATTGTTGCAGTTCAGTAGCTGTTCTTGTTTAGTGTGGAAATTCTCACACGCCTGCAATGGCACGTACTGTACACTACAGTCACTTTAAACAGAGATTAGACTCAAAATACAGTAATGTTTTCCTTTAAGTCTTATTCTGTACAAACATAAATAGTGCATATAATTAAACAGAGCTCATCATAAAAATTCAAGGTTATAGGGTAGTTAAAGTAACAAACACAAGCAGACAACGCAGTGACTCGTTCAGTATGTAAATCATGCAGAAGGAGCTCGTACACAGCGCTGTGCAATTACTCAAACGTCCATCTGGAGCCGAGCGATGTTCCTGTCCTCCTCGGGGTATTAGCATTAACAGGAAGACAGGAAGTGTGTGATATTCTCAGTCAATTTGCATGTCTATAAATGAACGGAAAGTCTGCTTTTTTTCCCTGTGTTTCTGTAGGAGAACAAAGACAAAAGAATAGAGGAGAATCAGAATGGAAAGACCCTGATTGACTGGGACACATATCACTTGTAAAGATTTCTACACGCAAATGTGTTGCGTTTTCGGTGTCAGGCCAGGAGTCAGGAGCTGTCCATAAGTGTGTTGGTGTGCGAGTGTGTATACGAGTGTGTACATGAGAGCTGGGGGTTCTTACACTCTGTATGATGCGGATGTCCCCCCCACTGGGAGAGATCTGTGAAAAGTGTGACCTCGTGGACCGCAGAGTTCTCCGTCCTCGCCATGCACCCCCCCTTGTCGCCCCAGCTGTGAGCTCTGAGGAACGACTCCCTGAGATGATCACTAATCCCTTCAGGATGCTGATGGAAGACAGTTATCTGAACATCAGATCAGGGGTGTGTTTAGTCTTTCTTGTCTCGCATAAAGAAATCAATTGTGAAATAAATCCACGATACTGTAAGTTGGTTGTGCTGAACTACTTAATTTGAGGAATGGCGAAGCAGCGCAGATGTGCTTTGATTAAACATAACGACACCAATAAAATCGAAAGAATGGCATGAACGCAGGAACCAAGACGTAAGCATTAGTATGATTTAGCATAGCATTAGCATTACAGTCGAGGACGTAACAATAAGCCGAACACATCAGTACACACAAAAAACACCACCATGGATTCAACAGACCTACAACAAAGACTTAACTAACACACAGCCTTTAAATAGAGCGACTACAAAGGAACAGGTGAAACAGTCAAGATCATGTGACTAGTGGCATATGAGGTGCAGTGCATGCTGGGAACTAAAGTCCAGAAGAAAAATCAACAACACAAATGTCCACAAAAGCACTATGCCAGTTGAGATGAATAAAAAGATGTTTTAAGAAAAAAGCCAGACCATATTATTATTATTATTATTATTATTAAGAACATTATATGATTAAATCTCAACACTGTTCTGATTCAATTCCTATAACAGGTTTATATTTTAGTGCTTATTTACAAAAGGTGTGTAATCTTCAAGTTTTCTAAATCTAATTTATTGAACACTTATGGAAGGGGTCTCCAGTGTGAGCAATTTGTAATGATGATAAGATAATTAAGAATAGACAAAATACAAACACATTGACCTGATAGCAAAGGGCCTGCTAAATCAGCCTATCGCATTGCACCTCCAGGGGTCGGGTTCGATTTCCATCTTGGGGTCTGCATGAAGTTTGACATGTTCTCGTGCTTGATGGGTTTCCTCCTCATACTCCGGTTTCCTCCCACAGTCCAAAGTCATGCAGATTAGGCTTTTTAGCATCCCCAAATTGCCCCTAGTGTGTGAATGAGTGTGTGAGTGAGTATATGTATGTGTGTGTGCCGTGCAATGGACTGGCACCCTATCCGAGTTGTACCCCGCCTCATACCCTAAGTTTCCTGGGATAGACCCCCCACGACCCTGAATAAAGGATAAGGTGATATAGACGAACTGCACATTTTGGCACTAATGTGCTGGACTCATTTCTCAGAACCAGACCTTGGTGCCGATTGATTATAAAAACAGATCTTTAAAATTTTAAACCTTCAGAGAAGGTTCTTTTATCAAGTCAAGCTGAAACATTTGTAGTTGTAGCAACATTATAACTTTTCCACAGATCCTGTAATAACATTGTGAATCCATCAAACCATCCTTCGACAGCAGACTTTTCTTTTACTTGTTCAACACATATTAAATTCTCTAATATCCCTGTCTGACAGCCGAGGAGTTTCATTAACAAAATGAAATGAAAATACGTCCTGTATGTAATGACAGAAGGAAAGCGTGATCATCTGATATTTCATACAGTTGTACATTTCACCTACAGGTGAAAGTCGGTGTATGTTAGTCGCAGCGACGATGACGAAGATGATGAAGGCTGTTATCAGTGCAGCTCCAGCTCCTGCGGTTTCACTGGTGTTGTAATGGCTGTAATGTTAAGCTCTGGTGCGGAAGCCGTGGCGGCACTAAGATGTGTACGGAGCTGAATGAAGTGTCAGGTCAGGATTAAAAGAACCTGTTTCAGTTCTCTTAAACAAGCACAAGTAATATCAAACCGTGCACTTCGCTGTGAATGAGCTGTTGCTATGGAAATGACAAGGCATTCGAACTAGCACTATTTCCCGAGATGCTGTTACAGAAAAATAATCAATACCTTCTGATTCGCCAGTCAGACTCAACAGTGTTCAGATTTCTTATTTTAATTCCAATATTCCAACATGTTATAATATAAACTGCCATCAAGAGATCTCAAGATTGAATCCCGATGATGCAGATTATGTCGGGATTATCCTTTCTTAACCTCCGGGTTAGTTTTAGAGCCTAGGTTGCTACGGTTATTAATCCTGATTTGGTCTAATCCTTATATCTGGAATGTTAAAGTCCACATTTTCATGAAGGTTATCAGGCTAAAATCCAGCTCTCTGGACTGGACTTTGTACATGATGCCTGAAACTCAGGCATCATATACAAAACAGCTGGATGATCTTACCTTCGAATTCACACTGCAAACAATGATGGACTAAAATCTATGCAGGGACATACCAAAAGTCTTTAAATATGCAGGGACTTTTGCATGCATTAGTGAGAAGCACTGAAAGTAAATATACTTCATCAAAGGAAATACCAAATATCAGGGATGTTTTTTTTTCTTTCCAGCGCAGACTCTGGGGTGTCGAAGAGCTCAAGGATGGAGAAATAAGAGCGGAAGATGAGCACACACAAATACACATGATGTGTCATAAAGTCATAAACCTCCCTGCTATAATTCACAATGTGTCAGGAGATCGTGATGCAGGAAGCGGTGATTAGGATGTGTTCAAACTGCTGTATGTTCATTTATCTGCATGTTCTGGATCACGATTGTTTTCTTAAATGCCACAGACAGATTTGCTTTGAATAACCATTAAAATTTATACACATGCAGTACATACAATTAACTTTAATAGCTAAATAAATAAATAAATACATGGTGTAATGAAGCAGAGACTGTTACCTATGAGAAGTTGATTACTTTCCTATACCCGTATGTCTTTTCAGCAAGGACACAATGAATAAAGGAGCGGGCTCAGCACACATCCCTGTGGTATCCCAGCTCTAAAGCGGAAACTGTTCTACTGGGCATGAACGCGTCCTCAACGCCAAACTTTAATTGTTAAACATCATCCTTATATACAGTACGTAAATACATACTGTATGTCCAGAACTGTTTAAGATGGAGGGCAGTATCAGTGGCATCTCCAGCAGGGCTGTTTGCATTCTGTTTGTATACTAGTGCTGGGTTTTAGGGTAGATTGGGTGGGGGTTGAAACAGGAGCCGTTCAGAAGCCACCTCAGGCCATGCTTGCACTGACCTGACATTTGGTTTGACCCTTTTAGGAATAGGTCTGCATGCTGGGGTTAGGAGCAGAGAAAGGTAATCAGAATGACCCGAGTGGAGGGAGGAGTGAAACATTGTATTCATTCTTAGCATTACTGGTGATATGGTCAAGAATGCTTTGCCTTGAAGAGTTGTTACGTTCAGCTTGAATGAACAGACTATCCAAACACCATACAGGGGGATTATTCTTTTCTTTGCTAATGGGTGTAGGCATTTCACCAAGAGATAGTATAACAGTGATAAATCCTTTTGGCATGGCAAAAGCATGAGATCTTTCAAGGTACTCCGGAGTCCGTTAACTTTTGATGTAAGTGTATATTTCAAGGGAAGTGGTAGCTCAGTGAGGTAAGCTGATGAGTTACTGTTCAGAAGGTTGATGGTTCAAGCCCCAGCTCCACTAATCTTCCAGTGTTGAGCCTTTAACCCTGTCTGCTGCAAGGGCACCATATCCTGTCTGACTCTGTGCTCTGACCCCAGCGCCCTATGCTGGGATATGCGAAGTAAAGAATTTCACTATGCAGTAGTGTATATGTGACAAATAAAGGCTTAAATGAACATAATTTTTTTATGTAGAGTTTTTTTTTCTTTAATCGTCCATGTAGCCTGTGACAGCTCGATGTGTGATTTATTGATGTGATGATAGTCATTAAAATATATTAAGGAAAAGGTAATAAAACAGCAGCAAGTGGAGCGGAGGAGCTCGAAGCCGCTGCGTCTGCACACATCTTGTGCATCTTGTCTAAACTTGCCCAAATACGGCGGCTTTGTGTGAAGCCAGCATCTGGAATGGATCTCAAGAGATACAGCAGATAAAGGTAAGCCTATTTATAATTTGTCAGGACGGATGTACGTTAAAATGCTTGTATCAAGCGTAGAGTAAATTGCTCATGTAAAAGACATTAAAAAAATGAAAATAAAAAACAAGACAAAAATAAAGAACCATATACACTTAACATTAAGACCACCAAGGTTTTGGGTGCCCCTTGTGCCACTGGGGTAGCTTTATCCCCTTAGTGTGTGGCTCTACAGAACTTCTGAGGATGTGATGTGGTGTCTGGCACCAGGATGTTTGCAGCAGGTCCTTTGGGTGCTGTGGGATGCCGGGACGGATCAGACTTGGTGTATCTCATGGAGGCTTGATCAGATTGGGAACTGGGGAGTTTGGAGGCCAGGTCGGTGGGCTCGCTGGGATCTATGTGTGGTGGGCTGTGGTCCATTGGGTGTTCTGGTGCCTTTCATGGGGGAACCTCGGGTGCCTGTGATTCTGCCACTAGTTTAGTAGAATATATATTAGTTGGTAATCAATTTGTTGATGATGGTCAAGTTGGGAATAGTTTTTATTTTCTCCTTCCATAAATGTTACTTGAAAAAATACATCACCACATCAGTGGCCACACATCATTTATCCTGTTTATGTCCCTGTGAATGAGCTATTGCTATGGAAACAATAACTTATCAGAACAAGAACATTAATATCAACTTGTAATTCGGAGCTGCACTACTGTCAGGGCTGCTGCTGTAGAAAATTCATCAACATCAAGCAAGCATGATCCAAAGGTCAACAGCAAATATTAATAGAAAAATTATGCTCCATAATGAATAATAACAATAACTATCCCACACAATAAAATAGGACACGGGGAAAAGAAGAGATAAAGATAAAAACTACAGAAAGTGTGGATCATTATGGGCGAGCCAGATTGTCTAACAGATGAAGAACAAGAGCTAGGATTGTTAGTGTTCCCGTGTTACTAAGCAGGGCTTAAGAGGAGCTTGTTAAAAGAACTTGGCCCTGAGTTCCAGCTGATTTTCATCTCATTTGCAAATGGATGCTCGCAGACGCCGTTTAGCTCCAGGGCTTATTTAGTGCGTGCTTCAGCACAGAGGTTAAGTGCCATTCTGAAGGGTGTAGTGTCCACTTTCAGCATCTGTTTCTTCCTGGGTCTTCTCAGATTAAACTGAATGTTTTAAAATGTTTAAAAAATTCCAACGCAATTACACAGAGTGAGCGATAAGGAGAAAAGGTAATGTTCACAATACTATGGCTATCTCTATATCTACAGTATAATCTCTCTGCAGCATTATCACTCAACCAATATCTCTTCTTCAATATCACTTATTTTGTTCTTAGCACTTAAACCTGTAAGAGTTCATTAGTCCACGCAGGAGCACAATCATGACCATCGCAATATTTTGGATTTTGTTGATGCATGTACATTATTTAAAAAAAAAAAGTTTCCTTTGTATAAAAGTATTCCACTTTTATAGAAGCTGAAGCTTGTATAAACCCTGTTTTCTAAGAATTTTTAAAAAATGTATGTATTAATCCGGTTAAGTAACACGTAACACCAAATTATTGGTAATTACATTGTTTTGGGTCACAACCTAAAAAACCTATCAGGCGTTTAACATTTAACTAAACCACCTTGGCAGTTGGAACCCTTTCTAACAGAAAAACACTTTCCCCACTGAAACTTCCCCCAAAGGGAACAGAAATTGCACATAGTAATTCATGCTATTACTAATAATTTAAAACGCAGTCAAGCTATCATTGGTTTGCTCAGTACATACTCTTTTCTTTTTCACCTAATGTTCTTTTTTTATGCTCTGTAGTGCTGTTTTCTCAGATCTGTCCTGTCCAGAGTTGTTAACCCCTCATCTACAGCCCCCCTGGGTATCATAAAGACCCGTCCCTTCAGGATTTTAGCATTGCGTATTGAACCCAGGGGCAGCAGCTGCACAGCATCATGGTAAACAGACCTAACAGATCACCATGTTATTTAAAATGGTTTTACAAGGCAGGATAAATGTGATACAGAAGGGTCGCAAAGACAACAATGTGTGTTCATGTCTTATAACAAAATGATCTAAATAATTCAAGGTATTTCAAAAATAATTCACAGACCAGCACAGATTTATTTCCCCCACAAACTAAGTTTATATTATTTAACATAGACAAAGACATCATTTAAATGTATTGTACAGTTTGTAGCATTTTATGTGATTACTAAGGCATACGTACATCAATTTTACAAAGTCTAACTGAGCTGCAACTGTCACCACTGTTCCCAAAATGTATCACTACAGTTCCCAAAGATCAATCACTGATCATTACAATTCCCAACAACCAATGACTGATTACCACTATTACCAAAGACCAATCACCGATCACCACTGTTCCCACCAACCAATTACTGATCACCACTGATCATTGATTACTACCATTTCCAAAGACCAATCACCGATCACCACTGTTTCTAAAGACTGATCTCCACTGTTCCAAACAATGAATCACTGATCACCAGCATTCCCAACGACCAATCACTGATTACTACCATTCCCATAGACAAATCACTGTTTACAACTGTTGCCAAAGACCAATTACTGATTACCACTGTTCCCAAAGACCAGTCACTGATCACCACTGTTCCCAAAGACCAATCACTGATCTCCACTGTTCCCAAAGACCAATCACTGATCACCACTGTTCCCAAAGACAAATTACTGATCACCACTGTTCCCAAAGACCAATCACTGATTATCACTGTTCCCAAAGACCAATCACTGATCGCCACTGTTCCCAAAGACCAATCACTGATTATCACTGTTCCCAAAGACCAATCACTGATCACCACTGTTCCCAAAGACCAATCACTGATCATCACTGTTCCCAACAACCAATCACTGTTTATCACTGTTCCCAAAGACCAATTACTGATTATCACTGTTCCCAAAGACCAATCATTGATCACCACTGTTCCCAAAGACCAATCACTGATCATCACTGTTCCCAAAGACCAATCACTGATCATCACTGTTCCCAAAGACCAATCACTGTTTACAACTGTTCCCAAAGACCAATAACTGATTATCACTGTTCCCAAAGACCAATTACTGATTATCACTGTTCCCAAAGACCAATCACTGATCACCACTGCTCCCAAAGACCAATCACTGATCACCACTGTTCCCAAAGACAAATTACTGATCACCACTGTTCCCAAAGACCAAGCACTGATTACCACTGTTCCCAAAGACCAATCACTGATCGCCACTGTTCCCAACGACCAATCATTGATTACTACCGTTCCCAAACAACAATTACTGATCTCCACTGTTCCCAATAACCAATCACTGATCACCACTGTTTCTAGAGAATATTGACTATTCTCCCCTATTCCCAACAATGAATCACTGATCACCACTGTTCCCAAAGACAAATTACTGATCACCACTGTTCCCAACGACCAATCACTGATCACCACTTTTCCCAAAGACCAATCACCGATCACTTCTGTTCCCAAAGACCAATCACTGATTATCACTGTTCCCAACGACCAATCACTGTTTATCACTGTTCCCAACGACCAATCACTGATTACCACTGTTCCCAACGACCAATCACTGTTTATCACTGTTCCCAAAGACCAATCACTGATTACTTCCGTTTGCATAGACCAATTAACGATCACCACCGTTCCCAAAGACAAATAAGTGATCATTTGATAAAATTCTGTGAATATATTTTAAAAAAAAATCATGTTCTTCTTCGTGCAGCAGGTTTTTTGCTTTATAAATGATCATGACGATAAAACCAATATGTAAATAACTCCTTTCATGGCATCACCTGGCAACTTCTAATAAGTTTTTTGATCTCCTTTTTTATTGAAGAAAAACAAAACAAACAAAAACAAAAAGACTTGGAATGACTGTACTATATCATACTAATGCTACAGCGCTCTAGTCCCCCTGCCGGTGCTGGTATGAACTGCATGCTTGGTGCGGGCGCGTCACTAATTTGGGAGGAGAACCTGCTCTCAGTGTGTGGAGTGCGCGCGCGGAACGCGAGGCACCAACAACAACCAACACGAGCAGCAGCAACAGGAACAGCAGCGCGTGACAAACCCTGACACAGCGCAAACCTGACACAGCGCAAAACAGCACTCTGATCTGAGAAAGAGAGAGAGAAAGAGAGAGAGAGAGGGAGAGAGAGGGGGGATTCCGCTATGTATTTCAAACCGCTGAAAGTGTCACTTGAGTGAAAAGGAGTGAGAGAGAGAGAGAGAGAGAGAGAGAGAGAGAGAGAGATGCACTGATGGATGGATGGATGGACGGATGCGCATTCCTCTCTCTGCGCCATGGAGAAGGAGAGTGTGCTGCGCTTTAAAATGAATCTCCAAACCAGGGAAGCACGCGCGTGAACAAACTTTTTTTTTTTTTTTCCCCCCTTTATGGAGTTTCAAGATGCCTTGGTCTAATCCGAACCAGAGTGATGACGCGTTCAACGTGTCGAGCTCCAACATCAGCGCGAACGCGTCGTGCGCCGGCACCGAGCTGGACGCGCAGGTCGTGGCGGTCGGCATCTTCCTGGCTGTCTTCATCCTGGCCGCGATCGTCGGGAACATTCTGGTCATCCTGTCCGTGCTGTGCAACAAGCACTTGCAGACGGTGACGAACTTCTTCATAGTCAACTTAGCCATCGCGGATTTGCTCCTCAGCGTCGTGGTGCTGCCCTTCTCCGCGTCCCTGGAGGTGTTCGGGTGCTGGGTGTTCGGACGCGTGTTCTGCAACATCTGGGCGGCCGTGGACGTGCTCTGCTGCACCGCGTCCATCCTCAGCCTGTGCGTCATCTCCATAGACAGGTACATAGGAGTCAAATACTGCCTCAAATACCCCGCCATCATGACCGAGCGCAAAGCCGGCGTCATCCTGGTGCTCGTCTGGGTCTCCTCTGTGGTCATCTCGGTGGGGCCGCTTCTGGGCTGGAAGGAGCCCCCGCCGTCGGATGAGAGCATCTGCAGCATCACCGAGGAGCCCGGTTACGCGCTGTTCTCCTCGCTGTTCTCCTTCTACCTCCCGCTCATGGTCATCCTCGTCATGTACTTTCGGGTGTACGTCGTGGCCCGGAGGACCACCAAGAGCCTGGAAGCCGGAGTCAAGCGAGAGAGGAACAAATCCATGGAGGTGGTGCTGCGCATCCACTGCCGGAGCTCCCCGGAGGACGCCGGGCCGGGCTCGAAGAGCAAGACTCACCCGCTGCGCAGCTCGCTCTCCGTGCGCCTCATGAAGTTCTCCAGAGAGAAGAAAGCGGCCAAAACTCTCGCCATCGTGGTCGGGATGTTCATCGTGTGCTGGCTGCCGTTCTTCTTCGTCTTGCCTCTAGGTAGGTGATGTTTATTACGCGGTTTTATTGCCGGTGAGTTCTGTGCGTAAAAGACATCCTGCAGCTGATCGAGCTGTTAAATCCGAGCTGTGTGAAGGTTTCTGTAGGTTTGGAACTTTAACACTTGAGAGGAATTGCATTCATTTATTTATTTTTTTTTATTCATAATTTGTTTTAAACTTCTTAATAATGTTCTGCATCTTTTTATTATTAATATGTTGTGCTCTGGTTTAATTAACCACTTAAAATTATCTCCCTAAATCAGCTGTGTAAGGTTTTCTTCGGGTTTGTCTTTAACACTTGGATGTGAGTCTATTTATTTATTTATTTATTTATCCTTTTTTTTTTTTTTTTTTTGCAGCTTTTGATTAATGTTTTTTTTTTCTCTCTCTCTCTGTACTAATTAAGCATTTAAAATTAACTCTGTGTAACCCTGTGTAAGGTTTCCTTTAGGTTTGATTTTATCCTTCGCGTGGGAGTGAATTTATTAACTTTTATTTTTTTGTATCTTTTTTTGCTCTTTATTACTTAAGCACTTAAAATTAGATCTTAAAATGAGCTGTGTTTAAAATATATATATATATAAGGTTTTCTTTAAGTTTGTAACATTAACACTTGGATGGGGGTTTATTTATTTATTTATTTATTTATTTTAACTTGTTCTGAATTTGTTGGATCTTTTTATAGTTTTATTATTTTACTCTGTTAAGTATTTTTTTATTTTTATGTTTATTTATTTATTTATTTATTTTAGCATGCATGTAAGTACAGGCACAGTCCCATTTCTGAAGCCATGTTTACGGTTATTATTATTATTTTAAAAATGGAAATAAATACAATGGTCATCATTGGCATTAATTGTGCCTAGCTGGACTATGGATTTTCCTAGATAGATGGTTTATTTTTATTATTATTATTATTATTATTATTATTATTTATTTATTTATTTATTATTATTTTTTTAAATTATTATTATCATTATTATGTATTTATCAACAAAGATACTAAACGGCACACTCATGCACCAGTTGTGCTATATTTAAATACTTTTTAAAAATGCAAACATGCAATTTCCTTGCACCTTGCATGCTGCTTGTGAAATCCACACAGAGGAAAATCAGCAGAGTTAAATAAACAGATAAAGAGTTAACAAGCACGAGGCACTCGTTACAGTTCATTTAAGCCTCGTAAATTTTAATTAAAGCCATGTGAGCTTCGTGTAATCCCCCTGCACCATCTAAAACGTACAGAAAAGGACACACGTGCCTATGGTCTATTAGACACCTGTAAATCCTTCAAGATCTATAAGGAGACTGAAGTCATGCATACGCTTTACACATGTGCATAACTACTGTATAAATACCTAGAAGTATTGTGTATACATGTGCATGCATACTGAAGAAAAACAAAAAAAATAAGTTCCAGTCTTTAATCACGAGGGCTTGATTTCATGAGCATCACTTAAGCACCATAATTAGATCTTAAGAACTGCTGATACACCACACAGCTTTCACACTGGCTGTTCCTCAGAGAACGAAATGTTCCTGTTTTACTGACAGGTCTCAATGAATAAGAGAGAAAAGGTTTGCGCTTCACAGCTGGTATAGAAAAAGTAAATGCATGGAATTTCATCTAAATAATCACATAATTCTCCAGTTCATGACCTTTTAGTGTGTTTTTTTATTTCTCATGCGATTCATTCAAATGTCTGCGAAATTATATCACTTATATAATCTACATAATTAGAACATTGAAATGGTCTTTTCCTTCTATAACACAGCCTGTGTTTTGACAGCTAAGAACCTTTAATGATGAGGATGCTTTAGAGTGTACCAAGGGGAAAAAAGGTCTTGAAAGAAAAAGGGTCTTAAAAAGATCTTAAAAGGATCAATAATCTGGAGTTTGTATTCCAGGCATATTGAACACAAAGGCAAAAAACGTACCTTGTAAACTATTCAAAGAACCCTTGAGGAACATTGTTACGTAACCGATAAATGTTATAAAGGGTAAAGCTAGACATCAATATCTGCAGTTTAAAGGGCTTATAGATAGATAGATAGATAGATAGATAGATAGATAGATAGATAGATAGATAGATAGATAGATGTAAGGAAATTCCAGATATCCAGCAGCAATATCGACAGAGACATGTTGTTGATGCAATTGCAACCTGTATATCTTACATACAGACAGTAGACACAGCGTAATCTGAGAACTGACCAGAAGCTACAGTACTAGTGCAATGTTAAGAACGAAAAGCTACAAGATATATAAAATGAATATAAATAAAGCCTATAAGTCTCATCTCTCATTGTCTTGTCTCATCATCTACACCGCTTTATCCTGTATTCAGGGTGGCGGGGGGCCTAAGGAGACTTAGGGCACAAAGCGGGGTATACCGTAGACAGGGTGCCAACCCATCGCAGGGCACACACATACACATACTCACACACTACGGCGAATTTGCAAACGACAATTAGCCTAAAATGTCTTTGAATTGCGGGAGGAAACCGGAGTACCCGGAGGAAACCCACCAAGCACGGGGAGAAAATGCAAACTCCACGCACACAGTGGCGGGAATCGAACCTGGAGGTGCAAGGCGACAGTGCTAACCGCTATAAGTCGCAAGTATTAATGATTTTAAAAAGGCAGAAATTATTTATAATACTTATTAATACTATTGTCACAATTGTGGGACCACTATGTTTTTTGTTTATTTGTTTGTTTGCAGAACCTTCTCTTTCTCTAGAAAGCATTGCAAACACAACAATCCAAGGTGACTTGAGTTCCTCTAGCAGGTCTTGCATTAAACTGAAGACCAAGATAGATGTGGATAAAAGGTTCTTTTCCTGGTTTATTAGTGAAATGGCTTGTCACAACGGCGGGTGGTTGTTTTGCATAGAACTCTACAACAGAACAAGTTTCAGGTAGAACCCTTGTGAAAAGCTATGAATTATTAACTACTTAGTTCAGTGGTTACCACTGGCACCCTGCACCTCCAGGGGTGAGGGTTCAAGTTTGGCCTTGGGTGTATTTGTGTGAGGTTTAATTAAGGTGTTGGACTACTAACTGAAAGGTCCCAGGTTCAAACTCCAGCACCAACAAGTTGACACTGTTGGGTCCTCGTGTAAGACCCTCAACCCTCAACTGCTCAGGTGTATAATGAGACAAAAAATGTTAGTTGCTCTGGATAAGGACGTCTAAGAAATGCATGTTGTCCCTGTTCTTGGTTGGTTTCCTCCGGGTACTCCAGTGTCCTCCCACCGTCCAAAGACATGCAGATTAGGCTAATTGCCATTTCCAAATTGTCCATAGTGTGTGAATGCTTGTGCCCTGTGATGGATTTGCCCCCTGGATTGGTATCCAGCCTAGTGCCCTGAGTCCCCTGGGATAGCTTCCTGGCCCCCTGTGACTCTGTGTAGGTTAAGCTCTATAGACAATGTAGACTGTAAGGTAGCACATTACCATTATGGACCAGACTGCTAAGCATTTGTAAAAGAACAGAGTTGATCATTTTGGACAGGTTCTTCTTGTACTAGTGCATTGTCTGTATGGTTCTTTGGCTACAGATTTCTGTTTAGCATTCCCTATGTGTTTTGGTCACTGATTGACAGGTCTATCATGCATCCAAAAATAAATATGTCTGGTCAAGTAGAAACAGATGACAGTAACCAGGAAGGCTGATCCGTAAAACTCTTTGATTTATTGTATGAAGGAAATGAAAAACACCTTTATACGCCTAAGCGTTCTCAAATGTTGCATAACTAACAGCATGACAGTCAGGACTAATTACAGTAAGTTACACCTGGTCATGATTTATCCCTCCGTCTTGTATTTCATCCCTGAGAGATTTCTGCATGGGGTTAGCATTAATTAATCAAGGTTAAATGATATTTTTATATGCATCGGAAGTGGAAATGATCTAAAGGGTGAAGGAGCAAAAGCCAAGCTACCGTTCACACAACTCATCGAGTTAGCCACGGGTTATATAATTAAATTCTGCTCAGAATGGAGAGTACTAATTAAAAAGAGGCTGGTTTAAAAATTAAATCGAGTAAGAATATTTCTGAAGTCTACAGGAAAATGTCTTGATTAACACTAAATGGATAATGTTTTTTTTGTCTCCCCTTTTTTAGTTTAGTTCTAACAAGACAAGCAAAGTTCTGCGTTTTAATTTTATTTCAATCGAGTTGGTCTTCTTTGGCCAGTGGTGCATTTTCCACATGCATGCCCCATAATTATCCCCATGGCTCTTAGTATTTTACTCTCATTCCATACAAGCCCAAGCTGATAGCATCTCAGGGTGAGGTCTGTGCAAACAGCGTGGTAGAAATTCCACATTAATGCCGACTGGAGACCATGCTAGCTAACGCTTTTCCATTGCCAGAGGTTAACATTTTGTTGATGGAGATTTGCCAATAAATATGCCAACTCTATTCCCACATGTCCTGCTTTGTATTTTGCCATAGTCATATTGAGTTGAACAAGCCAGGCAAGACAAACACACACACACACATGCTCAAGAGCCTCAGGCAAGAAAGAAGTGTGGAGGCCAAAATAAGCTAAATTAATTCACTTGTTTTTGACTGAGGATTTAATGAAGCTAAGTATTTATTTCTCCTTTTTTATATACATATATCTAAAAGACTTATTTGGTAGAATTCAGTTGTTTTAAGGAAACCATTGTTTAGGGTTCATTCATCAGAGCTTAAAGATCACAGTGATCCCTATGAGGTGTGCACTGGGATTGGGCCTACATGGGCCTGAATGAAAAAGTTGCAGGGGTGGTCAGGTTTAACATTAAGGAAAGCATTGTTTAGGGTTCATCATTGGAGCTTAATGATCACAGTGATTTCTTTGGGGTTGTCGTTGGGGTTGTGCTGCCATGGGAACGAATAAAAAAGTTGCAGGAGTGGTCAGGTTTTACATTCATACAAAAAGAGACATTAAAAGTGTGTGCAAGAGCAGGACGGGATTGGACAAGAGTAGGTTTTTTTTTTAATTGTTTTTGGCAAAATGAGCACAGTTCCTCATTATTTAGTGCTGGAAAGGGTGTGATTGTTCAGGAGTGTCCGTAGGAGAGGGTCAAGAATTGGTCAAGAGTGTCTAGATACTGTAAGATTCAATTAAATTTTATTTGTATAGCACTTTTAACAATTGACATTGTCGCAAAGCAGCTTTACACAATCAAAATAATGATTTAAGTTTGTATGAGATGTGAATGTGTATGAATCAAAATGATAAGACTGTCCCTGATGAGCAAGCCGAGGACGAC
>JAQMYI010000013.1:17386305-17396481 GCA_030014275.1 Clariallabes melas | reverse complement strand
AAATTATACTGACTGTCATTTGCATTGACTAATTATGAAAATCAGAGAAAGATATCATTTGCGTAATAATTTGGAACGCAGTGTAGTCAGTTATAGTTGATGTGAATTTAATAGTCAGTTATAATTGATATGAATTTCATATACAAACTGATATGTAAAATCAGAGTAACAAAATATGGTCAATTTTAACAAAGATTTTTTCCCCTACAACCAAAATAACCCTGGAAAGATGATTATTACTAGCATAAAACTAGAAAATTTTCATTAAAGAAATATAGCTATATTTTCAAGAATTGTTTTCTGGCATTATAAGTATTTAATTTTTTTTTATTCAGTCCAAAAACTTCACAAATCTATGAACAGTTTTCATTTTAACTCGTTTAGATTTTGCTAATCATGACTCCTCATGAAATTTTGCCTTTATCTGATTGGCTACCAGTTGGCAAATCACAGGCCAAAATGGTTTTACTGGAAGACTTGGGTTTTTTTTTTTTTTTTTTTGCCCAACTCAGAAGGTACTTCCCAGCTGTTTTATTACTTTATTTATAGCACTGTAATGTTTTTTTTTACTAGAACTTACTGGATATTGAAAGCTACCAGGCTACCAAATTGACCAGCTTTGGTGTTTTGGAAACTGGTAGATGGTTAGACATATGTGATTTTTTTTTTATTTTAGTTTGCTATGTCACCATGCACTATCAAAATTATGCTACATGTCAACCACAATGTACTGTCAAGGTGTTTTAAAAGTATTTGATTTAAAAACTTGCACTTGATAAAGTTCTATGAGGGTTTTTCAAGTCAAACTGGGGCTTCATTTGGAAGAAGCCGTACGTCCGCGAATGAAGATCCCAGCCGAGGTGGCTCAGAGCACACTGCAATTGTGAATGTTAAGTGAGTGGAAAATCGACAGGTAACTTATCGCCAACTTGCAAAAGAGACGCGTCTGTCTGTTGGAACTGTACACACAACCATTCACCAACACCACTTGTACATTACAGGAACACGGCTGGGATTTATTTCCACATCCTCTGTACAGTCCTGACCTCACTCCAAGACATTTCCACATGTAAAGGAGTTCCTGGGAGGCCATGAATCAGACAGGCAATCCGATCTTGACTCTGGTGAACTGAGAAAACTTTCTACTTTGAAGGTGTCCAAGCACTTGTGAAACACTGGGATAAGTGCATTAGTGTAGAAGGGTATAATATAGAAGAATAAGGAGAGTTTGACTGTGTTCTGTTATTCTGCACAATCAAATGTCTAAAGCTCTTTGGAATGATAAGAAAAAATGTGACAAGCCAAATCAGGCTAGTTTATCAAATTAAATATTTGAGTCATTAAAACTTGTTTTAAAAAGTTTTTAAAAAATGGTAAATTCACTTGTTTTCATCCCTAAAGCTTTCAATCAGACAACAAATTAGTCCTATTGCTCCTTAACGATTGACTGCTTCGTGTTTATTTTTGCAAATTCAAGCCATCAGGGAATTCAGACAAACCCGCAAGGCTTGCCAGTTTCTCAGCCCGTGAAGGAAACCTGTAAACAACATCTGGGAATGTCTGGCCCTGGCAGCGAATTAAAAATAGGTAGGAGGCAAGGATGGAAAGAGGAGGGGCATGCAAATGGTTTCAGTTCACTAAGATTCAAAATTTAATGACCACCACTGGGAGAAGTGAGCGGTGGGGTATTTTCCAAAGTGATTATATTCAGAATAGCATCATGACTGACCAGATTCACAGCCACAAATGTCCATAAATACTGTATATTAGCTGCATTTCAGGTTGAGCTTGTGCAGGTTTCCAGTGTGGTTGTTGTTCTGTAGAATGACATTAGTCTTGGACTCGAGTACTCGAGTTTATTCGTGGTCCGTGCCGTGGTAATCATTTAAAAAGCAGGTCATAGAGGTCATAGTTCTACATAGAGTCGAACACTCCCTGGAACTGGATTTGATGTGTATCGTTCATTTCTGGCACTTGGAAGAGGGAACTGGAAGTAAATAGACTTAACGCATGACAGAACGGTACTGTAATTCGAGTTTGAATGAAGGGTTATGACTTTTCTTGGGTTGGGTGGTATCGTGGAGGAAACTCTTCATGAAGCTAGTGGACCATATCTAGCTTTTAGTGTGTGTGCATGATAATTTGTCACGCATAATTTTTTTATTATGTCGTCAGTGAAACAATAATACTTTTAATACCAAGCTCACGCTCTCTCTCACTCATGCTCTGTAGTGCTTGTAGCTCTGATTCTGTACAGGGTCATGGGAAGCCTGGAGCCTGTCCCAGAGGACTTGGGGCACTAGCCGGACAGCGTGCTGGTCCATGGCAGGTCATAAGCCTACACACACACACTCACACACACACACACACACACACACATGAGGAATTTGGAAACAATTCCAGTTAGCCTACTCTGCATATCTTTGGACTGTGGGAGGAAACCCGGATGAAACCTGATGCGAATCGAATCGAACCCTCAACCTTGGATGTGCAAGATGACATCTACTGTGTTGATGAGCTTATGTATAGTGATCCAGACTGTTTTTTGTCTAGTTAAAGATACATTTTTGTGCAAAAAAATAAAATCAACTGTTACTTACATGACTCGGTTCCCTTATCCCCGTTTCTGTTATTGATTTTATAACTCTAGGAAGTTTTACCTGAACCTATTTAACAACAACAAAACCACGTTTAGAGGCATTTCAGACCTGCCATACCTCCGCCGTGTCCCTCCCCAGCTGCCTTCACTGTAATACACACTGTAACTCATCCTGTTTAGCCCCAGAGAGGCTTCAGCTTGACCTTTTTTTTTTTTTTCTTTTCCATTTGGGAGTTCAGAGGGCCCAGTTCTGCTCAACATCCCAGCATGTCTATACAAACAGAACCCCTACAGACAAGACCCCTCCATCCATCTGAGCACTCAAACACAAGTGGCTGCTCATTAAAAACAGCCTTCATGGACATATTACGAAGAGGAAATGTGTGTGTATGAGTGTGTCTCGGTTTGTGTGTGTGTGTGAATGTGTGTGTGTGGTCCGTTCTCATCTCTTACAAAGGCAATTAAATCCCACATAGGGAACGATATAAATAGTGGATCATTTTAAGTGCACACTTAAAACATGCTACCTCTCCGCCGCCGCCCCCACAATACAACCAATTTTAAAGCTTGAAAATACTCCGTTATCAAATTTAAAGACCTACAAAGTGCTTTTTATTTATTTTTAAATGCCTTCTTGTGGTAAACAGCTGCTACGGAGAACTAAGTGATCCGCCTGTAATCCTTGCTCTTTATTTCTGAACCAAAAAAGTGACATTTATCTGATTCGCTGCAGGAATAAATTCTGCTCGTGGAATGGAACAAAGAACTGGTGTTCAGGGCAAAAGTCTTGAGCCATGACTCATTTCTTCAATTCAATTCAATTTAAATTCAAATTTTATTTGTAACATACACAGTATGATGTGCAGTGAAATGTTTTTACAACCGCCCATGACCTTGAAAATTAAAAAAGGAAAACAGAGTATTCATATATTTAAATAAAGAATATAAAATACGAATATAATAATAAAAAAGAAAAATTAAGTATGAAAAAGAAAGTATATAAATAAGAATATAAAATATGAAATAAGAATTTTATATATATATACTGTATATAGACACACACACAATATAGAAAATATAGAAAACAGCTGTAAATTTACACTATGTACAAGTAATAAAAATAGAATTGAGATGGAATTGAAATGGAAAAGCAATGTCCAGTCACACGAGCAGAACAGTGTGCAAAGTGTGAAAAGCATGCACATTCAATTTAATTCAATTCAATTACATGATGTAGATTAAATTCAAATAATGTAAACAAAAGTTTTAATGCGACAGGCTAAAAAGTGCCTAAAGATACAAAAAAAAAATTTGTTGTTTATGTAACAACCTAAGCAGTGACCTCATTTCCCCTCTCGTCTCGTCAGCAGTAAACTAATCACCACCTGATCATCTGTCATCATCTGCACCTGTTTTCCTTAAGTCAGGCCTTAAGTTAGTTGATTTTTTTATTCTGGAATAATTAATGGGCAGCTTTAACAAACATCTTATTTAAAAAACATCAGAAATTGCTCAGGTACAGGGACTGGGCTGAAAATTAATTCTGGACTGAAAAGACTGGACAAAAATATCATTCAGGAAGCCTGGAGAACTATTCCTCGAGAATGCATTTGGAAGCAAAATATGAAGAAATGAGTGGGGGGAGGGGGTCAAGAGTTTTGCACAGTACCGTATATGTATTTACATTAAGACATTTACCAATATAATTTGCAGGTGCAGATCACAGGTTTACATTAATGTTCTCCCTCTAAGACATTATTGTTTCTATAGTAACAGTTCATTATTATGTACAGTATACTTATTAATATGGTAAGAATCTCTCAAAATTGTATTATTATTATTCTTATTATTATTCTTATTATTTACATTTATGGAAAGAGTGTCTACGAACACTCCATCCAGAGGTAAAGATGTTACGTTATGTTGTCTGACATGTTCAGAAGACAGGGGTTAACATTTAGCTTTTTTTCACTTCAAGAAAGTGAACAAAGAGACGTTGATGGAAAAAAAGACCAGATACCTCCAGAAATAGGACCAGAACCTTACTTGTTTCATAGATGTCCCATGTATATAAACATATAAAGCAGTTTGAGTTTTTATTTTTTTTTAAATATCATATTGTTAGCCAATTTGTGTAAAGAAGAGAGAAATAGTAGTTTTGTGTCATTTTTAAATGGTTACTGATACCATTTTTAGAAAGGTTTGAATATCAACCATGTGTCAAAATGACTTATTGGGAGTTTTTTTTTTATTTTTTTTTTTTATAATAGCTCACTTACCAAGTCCAATTAATTCTAATAATTAACTTATGAAGACACTTACTGAAATTAACTAAAATAGAACAACTACTATTATTAATATTAATACCAAAGGTATAAAGATTTGCCCAATGTCTCGAATGCCAACATTGCAAGGAGAAACAAAGGATACTCACGTAACAAGCGATAAAATATTTGCTATTGCTATTCCCTTTTCAGCTGCTCGTACATCTCTTGCTTGCCCTCCTTCGGCCTGTTCCTGATGGATAGAAGCTCTGGTGACGGGTCTGACAAATGATCTGATGATGAGGATGTTGGCGATCTCACACACGCTTGCTTTTTGATATGGGTAGGTAAGATGCATCTGGGTGTGTGCCAATATGTGTGTGTGAGTGTGAGCATGCTAATTTGAATGTGCTACATTAATTACAGCAAAAGCATATCTCTGGGCAGGCATAAGGGGCAGCGGGGTATTCAGAATAGGCGATTGTGATGCTAATGAGATTTTTTTTTTTTTTTTTTTTTGCTTTTCATGTTGTAAGGCATTCATTTAATTATTTCTGTTTAATGCAGATCTTCAAAAACATAGTTGTGGTGTTTAATTAGAATTTATATTTTTAACCAAACTGTGAAATTCACATCATAACATTACAACAATCCATCATGTTTTATTTAAGCCATTATAACACATCCTGCAAAGTTCTGCACTGTGATTTCAAATGCAAGACCAGGCAAATTCAAAACCAGAATGCATTTATTTCCATGAATACAGTATATGCCATCTGTGTCTCACTAAAATTTGATGAGAGGCCATGCATAATGAGCTCTGAGTGAGTGCTTGGGTCACAGAGAGCATGAGTTAGGGTTCATACTGTATGCAGAATAAAATGGTAGAAGAACCCAAATAAATGTATGACCGAAGAAACGGGAAAATATTACACATAGAATGGATGAATTCAAATAAACAGAACTGGACCAAGTACTGAGCCTTGAGGGATGCTAGTGAAATTTCTATATCTATAAGTAAACTTCCTAAAAATATCCAGCTACATTAAATTCTTTACTTAAAATGGGTTGGATTAGTAACCTACTATGGATTTGTAACCTGGTATCACAAACTGTTTTTAATTTGATGCAAGGCAAATAAACACAAAAAGTCTGTTTCGTCATCAATTTTTTACATTGCCAAGTTGCTCAACAGACAATAAATCTAAAAGTTGTATTGAAGAAAATAATAATGCTTAAAAATGCTATTCTAAAATTCTCAGTCAGATAAAATTCCTTGCTAACAAAAAGACAGATTAGGGGCTATCATGGCTAAATGGCAAGGAGTGCTGATAAGCCTCATTCCAATCAACAATTTACATAAATGCTTGTGAATGAATAAAACAACGAGGGTGATCTCCAACAGAAGCTGTGTTGTTCGGGTTTAGGTTTCGTGAAATATTTTTAAGAATATGTTAATCTGAACTTCTCCAGTATTTTTTACTCAGTTCATCTACTGACATTCTTTCAGCCTGCAGCTGGAGCACAGTTTATCAGTTGATAACCCCTGGCCTACTGTACATGACGCAGATGTGGCTATTTTTCATGCTATCTGTTACATTCCAGTGCTGGTGTTCTGCTAGCTAATCTAGTTTCTGCTAATCTATAGTTACAGTATAGCTATTGAGTCTGTAACAGTAACATTATTATTATTTGGTAATAGTTTTATTTATCTCTTGAAAATTTCTACACACATTACAGGTGAGGGTGTGTTTGTGTTTCAAACTAGTTTACATAAGGTCTTAAAGACACAGTACAGTAAGTGTCTTAGTACTTAAACATACACAATTGTAGGATAAAGAGAACAGAAGGATCAGGATAACAGAAATATTACAAAAACAGAACTGGCCCCAGTATTGAGCCTTGAGGGTTGCCAAAAAAAAGTAATCATTAGAATTATTCCACAAAATTTTTAATATTGTTTATTTTAAATACAAAATCCTCCATCTGACCTGTTACCTAATCCACATACATTACTTTGTGGGTGTTCTCAAATTATAGCGGTTGTTTTGTTGAAAGGAACTCGCATACCTGAAGCATAGGATGAACCCGAGTATATTAGCCACCATCCATCCAGTGCCGTCCATCTGCTTTAATTAACTGTCCCAGGTTTTAAAAGGCACATAAAAGGCTCACCCACTCGCACACCATTGTTATTACGGACCAGTCATTCATATGTAAGTAGAAGCAGCGCTTTTGAACAAAGAGCTAAAGAGAAGCAGCCAGCACTATGTTTATGCTGAGAGAGTGACTCAAATGCAGTAATTATGAATTTGATAAACTGGATGATTTTTCTGTTGCATTTCTTTCCCTTCATGTAAATTAACACATTTACTGTTTTTAACATTGCTAATATTCTTTTCCAGCTCAACCAATCCATCTTTAGAGTGAATAAATGTGTAATACAATTATAAAATGTGGTATTTATTAGTAAAATTATCAACAGAAACGGAGGGGGGGGGTAATTAACAGAATGACAGGAGTATCATTGTGATTGATTATAGTTAATACAAATTATTTTTCTTTGTCACATACCCAACTATAGATGACTGTCCATAACCAAAAATAGAAATATTGCCCTACAAATGATAATATTATGAAAATACAATTAATGGTATTTAGTTAAAAAAGATAAAAAAAAAATTAGATACAAAATAAAATTTAAATTTAAATTGCACAGGAACAGAATCTACTAAATGATTTTTCAAAATGTTGCCTTGTCATGGATCCCTGCCTCCACCACCATCCCAACCAAACTCACTATCAAATACAGTGTTACAACATAAATTCATACAACATTCAAATAGTATTGTCAATGAGTCTTTGAATTGGTCACATGAGTCACATGAGTCTTTGAATTGGCTTATGAAACATCTTATTTTTTACATTTATTTTGATATGATCACTCTAAACTAAAAGTATGACGTTGTTTTCAAAAGTATGTTTATGCAATGATTTTCATGTACAACTTTCAATATTTTTCCATTGTTTAATTTATTATAAGTTTTAAAATCTTTTCATAGTTTGCATATAAAGTTAAAATAAAATTGATATAACATCTTAAAATAATAATTACAATATTTATTGACAATCAATTTACTGTATATTGCATGACAAACCCCTGCAAAATCAATGTGCCCAAAAAGAAATATTATATCCTAATGACTGTCATGTGACTAGCACTCATTCTAATAAAAATATAATATTTGGTCATAATAAAGACATACAACTATATTGCAATATAATATTTGATAGTGATTATGTAGGGGGCATCTTAGTGCATAGCACCAGTTAACGCTAGCTAACACTTACAGTATGGCTGTGGCGGCATCATGGCATAGTGGCACTGTTGCCTTGTCAGCATCTCCAGGTTCTGGGTTTGATTCCCACCTCGGGTCTGTGTGCATAGAGCTTGCATGTTCTCCCAGTTCTTGGTGGGTTTCATCCCACAGTCCAAAATCATTGGATAATCAGCATAATAAATAAGGGAGATGCCGAGTACAATGTGAAGCTGTAACTAAGTTGTATTTATGTGTGCTGACTGTGGAACAGCAAACAGCATGGAAGAGGAAGATTCTCAGGAAGTAGTGCAGACCTGAAATCTGGAAGTGTGTTTTATGGAATGGAAAATTTAAATAAATAAATAAATAAATAAATAAATAAAACCACACTCACTCAGGAACCTCTGTAGTCCAACTAGGGACCGTGGAGGCCAATGGTTACCATTATATTTATTCTTGTAAGCCTGTTGTAGAGCCTCCGGTTACACGCTATGGTTAATTTGAGACTGAGAAAATCAGACTAATCTGCATGTCTTTGGACTGTAGGAGAAAACCGGAGTACCCAGAGTGAACCCACCCAGCACTTGGAGAACATGCAAATTTCATGCACACAGAGGCGCCAATCAAACCCAGACCCTGGAGGTGCGAGGTGACAGTGCCAAACACTAAGTCACCGTGCCGCTATATTTACATTCAATTATCAGACTGACAAATGTGTAAGATGATTTTAGTTGACTATTGTCGCGTTTGGCTTGCACGCAGTTTAGTTACACTGGCGTGGGTGCTGTTTGAATACAGTATCTGAGGTTATGCTTACAAGCTCATTAAAAGCCTGGCATTTTAGTAAAGCCTGGAATAAAGTCGAGACAGTTTCTTCCAAATAAGATAGAGCAGCAATTATCCATTTTGTCATACAAATAATTAAAGACTTGTGAACTACTTGTGAACTTTTTCAAATGGGGATTTACAGGTGACTTGTGAGTCGTTCGTCTTGAAAGTTTAAGCTTTTATAAGATTTCTGTTTCTCTGATGTCTCAGCAATCATTCCCAGATGTTTTGTGTTAAGACTGATTAGTACCATTTAGAATACAATTTCTCGTGCTCTCTCTCCAGCATCCATTTATTTTCTATCTTTGTCTCTTGTTTGTTATTCTGTTCATTTCCCAGTTTATTTCATACTGGTTTTCCGCTTATTACCCGTGTTCCAGTAAATGTTTAAAACAGTTATGTCTGGGCTTACAGTATGTCCAGTCTCTCAACCCAGTCTCTTACAATGTGATTTTATATTATTAGATATTATTACAGATATTAGTTTTTCTAAATAAACTAACTTGCTGGTATATGCTGAGAAATAAAAGCACATAAAGTTCATTATAGTATAATGTCATAACAAAAGTAGTATTGTAATGGTTGTAGCAGTAACAATAATATTGTTATTCTGTATATTACTCACAGTAGGAATGATATTGTTAAACATGGTATCAATAGGATTATTACTGATAGCGAGTACAGTAGGAACAGTAACAGTATCATTGGTTATAGAAGTAACAAAAGAAGTATATTTATTAATTGTAGTAGCAAAAGAAGTTGTGACTTTGGTAGTGAAAGTAGCAGTCATTTTATTTATAAGTCTGGTACAAAACCATACATGGTATGATATGCAGTGAAATGCTTAAACGATAGTTTATGATATACAGTAAAAAAAAGAAAAAGAAAGATGAGAGAGAATAAGAAGATAGGAAGATAGCTAGTTAGATTTCCTTGGAATAATAGAGAAGGAACAAAAATGCACAAAAAAGAATATAAAATACAAAAATTGACAAATATGCAGCTATACAGTTACAATTAAATACAATAGACATATACCTGGCATTGTTATTGACTGTAGCAACAACCAGGAGAGGATTTAGATATGGCTGACATACAAAAAAAAAGAAAAGAAAAGAAGAGAAGAGAAAAGTTCAGAATAATTATAACGTTTGCATTTTTCGTG
>JAQMYI010000013.1:17363727-17382882 GCA_030014275.1 Clariallabes melas | reverse complement strand
GTAACAGAAAACAACAAAGAAGTTGTTAAACCGTAAGCTAATCTCGAACCATTTTGATACAGCAACTGGTGTTGTAACCACAGTGGATTTACTCAAGACGACTGTATGAAGTGCTGAATCTTTGATGCTGGAAAATAAAATACGAGAGACAAAGAACTCAATGGACTTCGTGTCGTAAGTAACAAATTTGAACCAAAGATACGCGTCGAAACTAGTGGAAAAACATGACCGCATCCACACAATGAAACAAGCTAAAAAAAACATTTTTTAATGCGTACAAGTCTTTTTTTGGAATGTTAGAAGAAGACAGAAGAGACAACACTCAGGTCATAAATTAAGGTTTTATTAAATAATGGTGAAATACTGTGTGTTACAGTAAAAACTTGAGTTTGTCATGTTTTGCATCAGTGTGTATAAAAATGACACGAATCAAGATAATTATTCTTTTTTAAATTCCATCTGCTGATTGCGAAAATGACATTGCTTTGTTTTGTCTCTTGTAGCTACAGTTTTAATTTAAAAAAATTAAAGCGCAATTCTGCAGTGCTGCAAAAAGGAGAGAGCAGCTGCCTGCCAAAACCCACATTCAAAACCAGTCACAGAAGCGCTTTCGGCAAGATCACACATCTGATAACGTTATGCCGTCTTCGTAAAAATCGACTCTGAACCATCTGTGTTGTTTTGTTCACCTTTAACAACCAGCTACAATGTTAATTAGCTTCTAACGCAAGGCTGAATCTCAAGTCTCTCTCTAACCCTTGATCAAGGGCACTACTTGGTGCAAGCGCACTAGCTTTCAATTTGGGATTCAACCTCGGAATCCAAGAGTTGATATTCTAAAGCGGAGTAAGTGGAAATATAAATTAAATCTCTTAAGTTCTCATCTTTTGGCGGGAAACTTCTGAGATTGTTGTTCTCAACCATATTATTTGATAACCACTTCCCTGCATATTTTTTGTGCTTTTGCCAAAAAGCAAAAATCTGTAACAAAACAGTTTTAGATCTTATTAAGCTGTTTACAGATCACTGTGCCCTATTGATTGAATTATGGCTGCTATGTAAATAGGAATAACCTTACATGATCAGGTACAATTTAACAAAAAGTCTTTAAGTTTATTTTTTAAAAGAAAACTTTTCTTCTTATTTTTCTGAATTTGTTTTTTTTATTCACCGATGCTATCCATATTATTATTATCAATATTATCAACATATTTTTTATCTTAAAAAATATCTATTACACTACTATTTACTAAAAAAAAAAGACCCTTGGTCAATTTCTCCCCTAAACAGTCATTAACAAATGTTCTCTCATGTTCGATCTCACGTCGTCTGTTTGCGCACAGCATAATGAAGTTCTGCGAATGCTCGTTGGTACACGGCGGGTGAAATTAGCACTTAATCAGCAACAGATCTAAAATGTCATTTTCAACCAGTGCAGGTAGAAACACAGCTGTGGAACAATCAAACGCTGTGTAAATTGAGTTAGTGGGAAGTTTGCTCAATGAACTGTGATATTACAAAGAGAAAATAATGAAAAGCAGAAAACACAGACAACGTGGAAACCTCTTTCTTTACTCCAGGTCGTGAAGCAGGTGAAGAGAGAAGTACAGCAGTTTTAGCGCTGCTCTCCAAGAAGCCAGTATGTTCTTACCAACCCTTTACCCTGGAACAGAACACATACTGTATGGTAAGACAATACATAGAGAGATATTGTATTGTCACAGTGGCAGTTTGGATTTATAACTTTGCCATTTTATGTTTTATGACGTTTTCTGAAAATTAAAGTTGAATTATTTATGCTCTAAATGAAAAAGTAAATAAATAAATTCTTCATGTTTTTGTGATGAAATGCGAAAATTGGGAAGGGCTAGACTTTATGATCAAGAAATGTAATTAAATATACTGATGATTTGTATCATCAGGTTTGTAATAATATGCAATTAGTGTTCGCTCTGTTTCCGGTTGTGCGTCTGGGATAAGATGAGGGAAAAGTGTAATACTGGACACTTCAGTATTCTTGCTTCTGCTAAAATCAAAAACCAAAACCATCTCAATAATCTTTATTACAAAGATAAAACTAATAATAATAATAATAATAATAATAATAATAATAAAACCTTAAAGAAATCAGTTTGAAAATCTCTATAACTATTTAAACAACCCATTAGAAAAACCAATTAAGAAGCTAAAAAAAAATCTTCAACAAAACTGTTTAGATATTTAGAAGTTTCAAGAACTCTTTCCAGAAGAGCCAGTTTCAAGAACACTTCTTAAATTATTATAGCTGTTCAAATAGGCCAAGTTATAATCCATTCAAAGAACCTTTAATAAACACTTTCAGAAAGCCAAACCCCATTAAACAAATCAAGAAAAAAATACAATTGTATTTATTCCCATTCCCAAGCATAGTAGGTCCTCTGGTCAACATTCACACACTACAAACAATTTGGGAACACCAATTAGTGTAATCTGCATGTCTTTGGACTGTGAGAGGAAACCAGAGTACCCGGAGAAAACCCACCAAGCACAGGGAGAACATGCAAACTCCATGCACACAGACCCCAAGACAGGAATCGAACCCAGAACCTGGAGGTGCGAGACGGCAGTACTAACCGCTAAGCCACCATGCTGCTCCTGAACTCTTTGGAGAGCTTGAACTTCTCTCTAAGAAGCTACTGTAGAACCTATCCAATATGCCTTTAGCAAATCCATTTGGAAAGTTAAACTGGATTTTAAATGCACCTTTTAAAGGGTAAGAACCATAGACTAACCCCATGCTTAAACCCATGCTACTGTAGAACCCATCCAAAGAACTTTTGATAGACCTCTTTAGATTGATAAAAACCCACTAAAAAGCATTTTAGCTTCAAATGTTCAGATGTTTCTTATTAGAGAGGAGAAACCAATTACTAATCTATGTTTTGGAAATTATAAACCTCAAAGTCATCCTCATGAAACCTTAAACTATAGAAAAACTCCTTAAGCAAAATACAACCCATTCAACGTGCCCTTAAGACTTATTTGGGAGACTAGAATCCATCTTTTCAATCTTAGACTTAACCTTTTGGAAGTTTGAACCCATGCTAGAAGCCAGTCAAAGAATGCGTTAATATCCAAATAACACTCGTTGAAGATGCTTAGACGTTAGAGCTCATGAGAAAAACACTGAACAACCCCTGTTAAAAATCTACTTACTCTAGTTAGTACTTATACTAAGAACTCTTAACAAATATCTTTAGAACGCTAGATCCCATCTGCCATCCTGTATTAACTTTACACGGGTTTGTAAAACAATACTACAGTTGCAGATCTCATTTCTCAAAATAGCAGCGTAGCCAGAAGAGGCACATTCTAACTCCCAAACCAAATTAGCAACGTGTTATTCCAGGAACAAATGGAGCCAGTGGAGTTGAATGGTATGCAGAAGTTGACACTTTTGCGCTGTACCTTAATGTGTATGTCTCCTCTGAGCTCGCACTGGAACGTCGTAAAAGTGTCCAGTAGAGATTTAGTGGCGCTGCTCGCATGGATTTTTAAAGCTAAAGAAGCAGAAACATATTAAGTTAAAACGTACACACACCATAAGCACAAGCAGATAAAATGTGTCAAAGTCCACAGCCTGTGTGTAAGATTAAGTGTATACAGTGTTAACGGAGTGAGTGTTAGTCCTTATCGGACATTCTGAGGATTTTCTCTTACGTAAACCATACGACTCCATCCTCGATGCAGTGTTGACAGTGTCTCCAAATAAACAATAGCGTGGCATTTTTAGACCCACAACACCGGCAACACATGGCCCTGAAAGAAACACAGCATCCACTTTACATTTCACACAACACACTGCTGTGCCATGTGTTTTGCCCTGTTGGAACAGGAAGATAAACAGAATAAACAGATCACATAACTACACATGTACGTCTGATGATAATGGTTTTCCAGACTGTTACTGTAGCGACGTCCTCAGTTTGAGGTCCTCAGTTGCACCTGTATGTGAGGTGCACAAGACCAGACTGGGGGCTAGCGAACAAAATTTATAGAATTTCTCAATCGAGTAATGCTAATTCTATTTCCAAATTTCACGTTTACACATTGTTTCAGCGGCCTTTCCACCTGCGACAAAAAGACCTCAGACTATCGGCCGACAGGTACAAACTGAGGACTCGTCTGGAATCAGCAGATTACTTGTTGAATCTGTCATCAACTGTTTGGAAGCACATACTCAAGGTGACCAGTGACAATTGGCCATTTTTCAGGTTGTTGCTATTTATCAGCCAGTTAACATACATTGTCTGCCTCTTGTTTTTATCTCTCGCCCATGTTCTACTCCACAGACGATAGAGATAGACTGTAGACTGTCAGCCAAAAATGAGCGAGTAACGGGTGTCGTATTGGCGTCCGTCAGTCAGTCGAATCAGGACGAGAAGGTGTGTACAGTAACCTCTTGTACAGTACTGTTTTAATTAGAATTAGCACATTTTGAGCAATGACCCCCCTAAAAAATAAAAGGCAATTTGCTTGCAAGACAGGCAAGGCGAGCATGAAGGGTGGTTTTGTTGAGGCTCGATGATCCCGGCACACCTCTTGAAACGATGCGTAATCAATAGAATCAATATGTGAAAGACACTTTTTATTAGTCATAAAGTTGTAATGTAAGCGCCTATAAATTGCACACCGATCTTTTCACGGGCAGTATTTATATTATAAACTCACAATTTGGTTGACCTTTTTGACAATGTTTAATGTGACAAAGATGTGACACCTTGCTTCATACAGTTAACAATCCCAAAGTGGCGATAATTATCAGCACTGTAATTGACCTGGCGTCATCAAATACCGTTTTAGACCTGACTTGCTGGGCAAGCAGAAACCCTAAATCTTTTAACAATGGTTTAATTAATTAACGCATGCACATTGATTGCAATCATGCCCTCAATTACACTAGACATATGCATATCTGAATTGCAATTAACATGTCTTGCTTACTATCAGTTTGTGGAATGACTTCTATTTATTTTATTTTTTTTCTGAATGTTAGACTTGGTGAGATGGTAAACTTCCACAAAAGGACTGAGGAGGATGCCCTCATTATACATCCGAGCAGTTGAGGGCCTTGCTCAAGGGCCTGACAGTTGCAACTTGGTGGTGGCGGGGTTTAAACCTGGGACCTTCAGAGCCGTAGTACAATGCCTTAACCTCTGAGCTAACCCTGGCATCAAACGCACCCTGGTTTTTAATATTGGGCAAAAATCAGGCAATTTTTTGAGGTTTAATATCTCCCTCTCTACAATTGTCTAATTGTCGTCTGTCGTTAATACCTCTATCAACAGTCTTCTTCTCTTCCGACCAAATGACGGTCACATATAATTGTGTGCCGAATGTGTCGCTCAGGAATTGCCATCTGCTTGTTGCATTTATGTCTCCAGTGTAGGAATGAACCCATTTAAAAATCTCCATCTAACCTGAATGAATTCCGATGCGGACCTTAAGTCGCTGTTCAGGAACATGCACGCTCTGGAAGTGCTCCATGCTGTCTACTACAGCTAAGGACATCCGGGCTACTTCTCTGGCGTGCTCATCTCCATTTCTTATAGGAAGACCTGACACCACCATGTAGGCGTCGCCTATCGTTTCTACCTGAGGAGAGAAGAAGAACCAGATTTGTAAATCTGTGGTCTGTTATCAAGATCTCTCACAATTGTCATGCTTTCATGTTATATACCGACCTTATAAACATCATGGTTGTCGATGATGTTGTCAAAATGCGTGTACAAGTCATTAAGCATGTTCACCACCTTTGACAAAAAGAAAACAACTTTTGCTTTTGTTATACAGTAGCTCACGGCCGTGTATTCAAGCTCGTAAATTCTGACACAAGTTTCAGATTCCACACACGCATGCAGTTACATGATGTTTAGGCATACAGAAATAAAACACAACAGGTCCATGTGATGAAGCAGACTTCTTGCCTAAAAATATCTCAAAATATTAGAATATTGCCTGTGATGAACCAAAAAAAGCATTGACAGAAGTTCTGAAAAATCATGTTAATTTCAGTGTTAAGTTCTTGGATGCAGAACATTACTGCATCAATGTGTAGCATGGCGTAGAGATGATCAGCCTGTGGCACAGCTGAGGCATTACTGAAGACCAGGATGCTTTGATAACAGCCTTCAGCATGGTCAGGAAATGAGTTAGTGCTAGATTCAGCAGTTTATGCAGGTCCTAAAAGGAAATCGGCTTGTCAGGAAATGGAAGCGTGAAGAGCTCTGAAATCTCCTGGTAGACAGCTGTGTTTACTTTGGACTTGATAAAACCCCGAACCATCACAGACTGTGGAAACTTCACACTGGACTTCAAGCAACTTGGATTCTGTGGACTTCAAGACTCTAGCAGCTTGATTTACAAATGAAATGCAACATTTAGCTTCTCCTGAAAAGCAGACCTTGGACCCCTGACCAATGGTCCAGTTCTTTTTCCACTTAGACTAGATAAGATGCTTCTGACATTGTCTCTGGTTCTGGAGTGTCTTGATACTAGGAATTCAAGAACTGTTGCCTGTTTCCTGGAGATGGTGGCTCTTGATTCACTGACTCCAGCCTCACTTCACTCCTTGTGAAGCTCTCCCAAGTTCTTGAATCGGCTTTGCTTGACAATCTTCCTAAAGCTGCGGTCCTACATGTTGCTTGTGCACCATTTACTCCTACATTTTTCCTTTCCAGTCAACGTTCCATGAATATGCTTCGATGCGGCACTTGGAAGGTCTTGATGATCATCTGGCGAATGTCAAGTCAGCGGTCTTCCACATGTGTGCACTGAACTAGACTGAGTGATACACGTTATTTACACTGTATGAATATCAATTTATTCAAACTGCAAATGATTCTGTAATATTCTGAAATATTACTGAAAAGATTTCTTATTTTCATGAGCTGTAAGACGTGATCACGGAAACGAAAACAAAAACGCTGGATGTATTTCACTTCATGTGAAAGGAATCTAAAAAAAGAAACGCTTGGATCCCTTTATGTTCTGTAGACACGAGCTCGTTACCTGCATCGGCGTGAGGGAGGCGGACATCGCCGTGAAGCCTTCGATGTCGCTGAAATAAACGGTGACGCACTCGTAGGTCTCGGCTCGCACCATCCTCCCGGCTATGAGCTGAGCGGCTACGGATCTAAAAATACACCGTTAAAGTCAAGTGGCTTCTAAGAGGCTCTTTAACGGCATCACAAGGTTATCAACTCAGGCGTCGGGACAGGTGCAAGGGTGGATTTTATGACATCACTGTATTTTCACAAATAGAGATATAGATAGAGATATACTGTAGATGTGGCTAAGGTGCTTAAAGCTTAAGTGACATGAACCAGCAGGGGTGTCTCATCATCATGCATTCCCCTGGAGAGTGTATGTGTCACCGATAGGACATGGAGAGGTTACCGTGGCAACATCTGGGTAAGGAGAGCCTCTGCTTTTTTCTTCTCCTCCTGCAGCTGAGCCGTCCGGTCGCTTACCACCTCCTCTAGATTGCACGCATACTGCTCAAGACGTGACAAAAGATCGTCCAGGATCTTCTCACTACCACTGGCACATACACACACACACACACACACAAAACGATTTGCGTGAACACTCGTAAAAACCTATGCATGAATCCCGAGTGTGTATTATGTCAACGCATCATTAGTGCATATTGATAAGATCCTGATGATTTGTGTAATTGTCAGTGAGCCAGGACTTTCTGAGTCACACTCGCAGACACACTTTGCCTGCGATTAATAACATTTACGTCACGTAGTGGAGATCAGATGGAGCAACGGCGTCTGAGATAAAGCAGAGATGTTCAGTAACACACACACACACACACACACTATTAGTGCAATTTGAGCATGGACTTTATCAGAAATTTAAAAAGAAAAAATACTTTTTAGGACATAAAGGCACTGTTAAACTTGATCACAGGAGAGTGCAAAAGTTTTCACCCCCACGTTTGTTTGTTTTTCAAACATTTATCATCTGTTTATCTGTTGTTTTCTGCCTCTATTTCTTTTGGTCTTTTTCTTCACCACTTTATGTCTTCCATATCTGTCTACCTCTTTTTCTATATATATATATTTTTCCCTCTGTGTGTGTGTTTGTCTCTCCTGTTTCATTCTGTCTTATTACTAATCTTCTATCAGTCTGTTTCTCTATTTCTCTTAATATCATTCTCGACCAGTTAGTCTACTTTTCTTTTCTCTCTCTCTCTCTCTCTCCCTTTTCTCTTGTATCTTTCTTTTCCAGCTGTTTATCTATTTCCCTTTATGTCTTCTGCCTCTCACTGCTGTCCATCTGTCTCATCCATCTCTCTCTCTCTATTTCTAGTCTCACAATGTGGTCCATCTCTCTTTCTCCATCTCTCTCTGTCTCTCTCACTCACTATCGCTCTCTTTAGCTCTTTCTATCTTAGTCTGTTTCTTTGTCTCTCTTTCTCAGAAATCTCTTTCTCTTTTGTGTCTGTCTCTCTGCTATCCATCTGTCTCTTCATGTCTCTCTTTCTCTAACTTTCTTTCTGTCTTTTTCTGGCTTATCTGTCTTATCCCCCTCTCTCCCACTCTGTTTGTCTTATCTGTCTCTCTCTCTCTCTCTGTCTCTCTTTCTTCCTGTGCTGTCTACCCTTCCCCATATCTCTCTCTTTACCTCTTTCTATCTTTGTCTCTTTTTTCCCAGCCAGTTTTTCCATCTATTTCATTTTTCTGTCTCTCTCTCTCTCTCACACTCCCTATCTCTCTCTCTTTATCTCTTTCTATCTTTGTCTGTTTCTCTCTTTGCCTCTCTTTCCTCACCAGTTTTTTGTTCTATCTATTTCTCTTTTGTGTCTCTCTCACTGTGGTCTATCTGTCTCTTCATCTCTCTCTTTCTCTCTGTCTTTTTCTGGCTTATCTGTCTTATCATCCTCTCTCCCCCTCTATTTGTCTCTCCTATCCATCTTATCTGTCTGTCGCTCTCTTTCTGTCTGTGTTTCTCTTTCTCAAATTTGTTGATTCTGTCTCTCACTGTGGTCTATCAGTCTCTTTATCACTCTCTGTCTCTCTGTCTTTGTTTCTCTCTACAAGTCTGTCTCTCTGTCACTTTCTCTCTATCTCTCTCTCTTTCAATCTGTCTCTCACAGCTATTTGTCTGTCTGTCTGTCTGTCTGTCTGTCTGTCTGTCTGTCTGTCTGTCCCACCACCTCCCATGAAGGACACTTCTCATGATACATAGTGACAGCTCGGTCCTCGGGGGACGCCGCGACTTCCTCGTTGCATGCCGTCGGTCCCTGGAGGCGTCCCATCATGCCGTGTGTTTGTGCAGCTCATTAAGCGCCGTCAGCGCTAAGCGTTATTAATGATCATCCGCGTCTCGCTCCTGCTCCCTTTTATTAACAGCGAGCGGAATAAAAACTCGGCAGAGCGATTCTCACTCACACGTCCTGAGGAAGAGCGGAGGGAGAGAAAAGAGAGAGAGAGAGAGATGTATTCGTATAGTCACACATACTTGAGTGTGCATGTATTTAACAAATGAGCCTGGTCCGGTTGACAGCATTTCACCTGCTCGTAAGTAATGGCACCCCCAGGTAGGCTTTACGCCGTGTGCTTAAGTGCTTAAGTGTCTGAGCTACAACCCAGGTCCAACTCAAACGCCTGCTCTCTCTCTCTCTCTCTCTCTCTCTCTCTCGCTAATTGCTTGTAATCGTCCCTGAACGAACACTCTCCGCCTCTACAGGGCTCCCGGAGGTCAGGAACAGGGAGGTTCAGCAGCAGATAAATCCATTTATTACCGCGCGACCCGGGAGTACCGCGTGGCGCTCGGATACCGAGTCTTTAGTCGAGAGCCTGCAGCAAAGCGGTGAGTCAGCTCGCGTCAAAGTGTGACTCATAAGGAAGTGCTGCTGCTTCCTGACCTCGGAGAAGGCAGCGAACATCTCGCATCTAGAGTAAGTGGGTAAAAACTGACAGGGAGAAAATCAAACACTAGTTACATAAATGGAAAAAAAGAAAAGAAAAGAAATAGTAAAAGGATCTGCCTGAATGTGTATCGCAAGTGTGCGAAAATACAGATTGCGGGGAAAATATTTAGATAACGAAATGTGACCTGATGTCCTGATAAAACCCCTAACCTTTTTAAAAAACATCTCGTAATATTCGCTTGCAGTGACTCAAAACTTGTGTCAGCAGAGACGGTAACTTTTTCTCCTATTGTGACCTCATATAAGATTAGCCCCTCCCCCCGGCTTGGAGGAAACACTGAAATGCTGTGTTCGGAAGAGGAGTGAAACAGAGGGAGTTCGACAGAGGGAGTTTTTTTTAAAGAAAAAACATTATCTGAGGAATATTTCAGCCAAAGTATTAACACACACACATACACACTTTGTAAGAACAGTGTGAACATTAATGTAAAGAAATAGAAGCATACGGGACCTTTAAGCTCCCTACACACAACTTCGGTTCTTACATGTAATTACTGTAACTTCTGTTTATGGAAGATGAAACCACTGGTATTAGTAGGTTTTCCTCCATAAACAAAAGCTTACAGTAAGTAAATGTAAGAGCTGAAGTTGGGAGCTTAAAGGTCCCGTATGCTACTATTTCTCTACATTTATTTTTACACAGGTCTTAGAATATCGAAGCTTTGACTAGTGCTTGGATCCATCAGTGTAGAAAGTTTTCTCAGTATGATCCGACTGCCTGACTGATTCACGTCTGAATCACCGGCCTCCCAGGAATCCCAAACATGGAAAAATGAATTAGATGAATAACTTCCAGCTGAGTTCCTGTAATGTGCAAATGGTGTTTTGATGAATGACTGCTACGCATAGATTAACGACAATCACATTTTGATTTACAAGGATCTCGCGTTCCACTTGCTGAATGTTCATGGAAGCGACAGCAGTGAGCTTCGAGACATCTCAGCCAGGATCATCATTCACGGTCGTACAGTCTTCTTTAAAAAGTTTGCACTGTTCAAATGTTTTCCTGAATGTTTTTCTCATAACCATAAAGGACTTGAAGTGATCTGTAGATGTCAATCACTTTCACGCATTCATTCACCAGAAATGTCATCACAAGTCCCAGATTGAGTATATACAATACATATATAACTACAGCAACTCAATGCCTGGTTGAGTAAATAAAGCCTTAATCTTATACCCCAAGAGCTCTGCAAGTCTTATTCCATGAACACATGGGTAATGTTTTTCACAAACCAATCAAACAAAAGTCTAAACATATTTACTATTGAGTGCATCATGTTATAGAGAAATCTCCAGTTCATGTCAAAGTTTCCATTTTTGCTTTAATATAACCTCCTTAGCTTCCATCCAGGCGAGGTACAGTACGCTCTGCACCATGTTTGTGATCCATAACATAATAATACCTAAAATGTATATATATATATTTTTTATTTTAGACAAATATTGAAACACAGCGTCGGTACTGACCCGCTGGGGCACATTTTCTTCACGGTGGTTCTGAGTGAGGAGAAATCCGGCCTCTCTGACGCTCGTTCCGCCCAGCAGCTGAGTAACAGAGCTTCCACATCATCCTCACACTCGGAGGGGTCCACGTGAGGACGTAAGGGTCTGGACCCGCCCTCCTTCACCAGCTCCACTATCTCTGAGCAGGATAGAGAACGAACGGAAAAAAGAAAAATGCAGGAAAAATACAAATGATAAATCATTAGCAGCATCTGTGAACATATATATATTTTTTAAATATATATATTTTACATTTTAAAATGTAATTACATAATGCATATATATATAATAAAAATATATAGAGTAGCCTATATAATACAGTATATAATAATGTATACTGTATATATACACATTATATGTAATTAAATCTATTAATGTGTTATTATTATTATTATTATTATAAAAAAAAATTTTATATGCAAAATAAATAAAAAAAATAAATAAATAAATAAATAATGATAGAAAAATTAATGGTTATAGATAGAGATATATAGGTATTTTTTTAAACAATACATGTCACATTATTAAACAATTTCAAATAATTAGCAATACATTTACGCATATTTTTTTACACAAAAATCTTCATATAATTAAATACTCTCACATTTGCATACTAAATACAAAACCTAGCCTGATCTTTGGATGATGCTGCAACCACCGTCATTCACAGCATCATCCAAATCTCTTTATTATATTTTATCTTATTTTACTTCATTATTTTTTAAATAATATTCCTTTTTTTTTTTAATCTAAAACTGATCAGTAAGTGGCAGAGACGGATGTAAGGTTATTTATTTGACGACAGCGGTATAAAACAAATGAACATCAAAACCAGATCCCCAAAATGAATGAACATAATGAAAAAAACAAACACACATCAGGAACAAATGTCTCAAAAAGAAAAGAAAAAGTTTCTCTTAAAGAAATTAAATTTTGTTGAAAATCTGTCGACAGCTCTCTCAGAAGGGTTCTCTGTAAAACCTTAGTGGCTCGGCTTAGACGCACCTTTGGCTTTGAGGGAGCTGTTAGGGATGTAGAAAGGTCCTCTGCGGTACACTATTTCCTGAGCGATGATCCCGAAACTGTACACGTCTCCCTTCTGAGTGCCGCTAGCGGTCACGGTCTGCCTCAGGATCTCAGGAGCTCTCCATAGCAGCGCTGAGAGGATGAAGAACACACACTGAGACACACTCATGCAAACCCCGTCTCGAAGAGTTTGAAGTTTGTTCATAAAGAATTTTTGAAAGATGTTTCAAATTGCGTCTCGACGTGTCGTACTTGTACAATCACATATATACCCAGAGACACCGCGAGAATAATAACATCTGGTGACTTTAAACAATTAAAGCGTCCATTTGCATTTTTTTTTGGGTGGGGGGGCTGGAAATTAACTCCGCCCCCAGGTTGTATAGCTCTGCAGCTTTCCTTAACAAGTTTACTCATTTTTTCACATCTTTGCATTTCTACTGCACTTGTACTTTACATACTGTTGGTTTAATCATTAAAGCGTCAGTTTGTACATTTTTTTTTTCTGGCCCTGAAATTACCTCTGCCCCAGGCTGAATAGTAGATAAGCTTTTCATTTGATCTTTAAACACCATGTCACAAATGTTTGTGTAACAATTGCAATTCATTTATCTTATAGCTGTAAAATTCACACACAGCTCCTTTAATAAGTTTATACCTTTAAAGGCTGTGTTTGCATTTTTCTGACCCGTAAATGAAATCTACTCCCATGTTGTGCTTATTTATAATTAAATAGCACTGTTAGACCAGGTCCAGCTTTAGACTCACTTTGTTTTATATGTTTTTCTATTGTGATTGTAAATCATCACACAGGCAGCAGAGGGCGTTTAAAATGACATACTGACTCTTTAATTGGTTTAAACAGTCTGTAATTTTTTTCCAGACTGGAATTAGTTTGACTCACTATTGTCTTACTTAATCCGGGGCTAATGAAAAAAAAAAAAAAAACGCATACCGCTACTTTAATTAGTTTAATAATTTAAATTTATCTCTTTGCATTTTGGATTTTCTTTGGTTAATAAATTAGCTCCACCCCTAGTTCTTTTTTTTTTTCAGCACATGAAACAATTTTATGTTTGTTTCTGTAACAAATTAAATTCACTCAGCATGCAGCAGTGGTACATAAAAAAAAATCACAAACTGCTTCTTTAATCATTTTATCATTTAAAAACATCTGTTTTCATTCATTCTGGCCCAGAAATGAGCTCCGCCCTCAGATTTTTTATTTAAGCCAGAGAACAAGAAAAATATTGTCTCATCAGTGTAATTCACGTTGCAGTAAGGACAACTGGAAAATCACATACTGCTTCTTTAATAGTTGTCCAAAACTCAAATGTGTGTGTGTTTTTCTCTTCAATCCCTGGACATACAGTACTGTACACTCACAGCTCCAATGGTCCACTGTGCCGGCGTGTCTCAGCTCGCTCAGGCCAAAGTCAGTGACCTTGAGGATGAAGCGACTGTCCACCACACAGTTGGAGGAGGACAAACGGCCGTGGGAATGTAGAGGGCTGCAGTGAAGGTAGTCCATGCCCTAAACCAGGGGTCACATGTCTTCTCTTACTGTTTATTAGTGGTAGCACAGATGAAATATTCATTAAACATCAAATACACAGATATACATAGAAGTTGCCTTTCTATCCTCTGTATCTGTATCAGTGACAAAAATAGCAATACAATACTTTTGGGTTTTGTTTTTGGGATTTATACACAGGAGAAAGGTCAGAAAAGTTCACAGAACTTCAAAGCTTCCACAAGTCGAAAACTGGAATTTTTATACTGATGCCTGTATTATATTTTTTCACCTGAAACATTTAAAGCATCTCTTTGCATTCTTCTGGCCTGGAAGCTCTGCTGTGATATTGAATGTTTCCTTAAAACATTCGCACTTGAGTCACATTTTCTAACATTTCTATTTCACATACTGCTGCTTTAAGTATGTTTTTTGTTTATCTTTATATCCATTATTTGTTCGTATATTTCTTGTTATATGATTGTATTTTTTAAAGATTTATTGATACATATGTAGTACAATTATATATTTATGTTTCTGTCTTAAATGCAATTCATCCAGCTTAAAGCACTACACTGAAAAAAAATCACATACCGCTCCTTTAATTTTTGCGTGTATGCACAAAAAGATGTTAAACACATGGATTTAATTTGGAGCTCACTATGGCAGTGTTTGGGTCAGGCCACTGGAGCAAACCGCTGGTGGGAAAAAAATGTGTGCCTCTTAATTGTATCATTTCAATGAAAGTGCTATTGGCTCGTGATCAGGGTTGCCAAGGTGGCAGATTTTACACAACATTGCGCATATTTTGGAACAAAATTGCTGGTGAAAAAGTCAAATGAAAAAAATGGTTATATCAAACAAAGTCTTTGAATCCATTAAGATGTTTTAAGGCAGATTACGAGAAATAGTTCAAGCGGGAATTATGGCTCAGGCCTGGCAACCTGCGTTTTTTTGTTTTGTTTATTTTATTAAGTGGCGTGAGGGATCGCATCCCCAATACACACCTCTAGCCTCGACTAGAGTGAAAAACTACTTATAAAATACATTTTAACAAGATATCCCATATCATCAGAATCTATACCCAGGACTTCTCTATTAACTTTTCTCATAGAAATAAACTTCAACCCTAAGCCTTTTATTTACTGAGAACGAGGTCAGAATTTTCCTAAGTGTCAAGTATGTGCATTCCTCGAAGGCAACATGATAGTCACTGAGAGATTTCAACTCCATGGAGAATGGAATGTTGGAGATTAATCTTAACCCACACACACACACACACACACACACACACACACACACACACACACACACACACACACACAGAATTATTAGTGATGTACCTTTACAATATCCAGCATGAGGGAACATTTAAAGCTCCAGTCCAACTTAATGGAGTCATTCTGTAAAATGTCCTGCCAGTTTAAAGACACAGTGTTACATTACATTATATATGCATTATATATTCAGGTTAAAGACCTGCAATTTATCAATAAACCACACACCTAAAATTTCAGTAGAAATATCCATGATGTAGTACTATTCTACAGTAAAATGCACTACATGAAATATGTCACTCTCTATGCTAAAGTGTTACAGAAAGTAACTAGGTGACATTTGATAGCTAATATTTGCGAAAATAAATAAATTAAAAGTGTGTGACGACCTTCAGGCTTCCTTTGGGGCAGTATTCAGTCAGAATAAATGGCTGTGGTGAGTCCAGGTATGCTCCAAAAAACTTACAGATGTTCTGATGGTTCAGATCTCTACACTGGTATACAGATAAGGAAAGGAGTTACAGTGGTTCTTGAGTTATTTAGAAGTAATCAGAAATCTACTTATTACACGGACATGTCCAAGTGCCTAGAGAAGGACATTCAAATCACATTTAAATAGTTGGAAAACCTATTCGAATGCTGTGTTTTGCATATTGATGTACATCTATAAGAACATAAAACAATATAGGGCAGATATTATATATATATATGTATATATATATATATATATATATATATATATATATATAGTAGATGGACAAGCCGTATTGTACTTTTACCGTCGCGGCGCACGGCGACAGCATTTGGGTTTGTGCGTTTGCTGGCTTTTACCGCCGAGTGGCGCTATACAGTATAACTATAGACTGACGCCTCATGCCTTAGTTCATTCTCTCCAGGATTAATGAGCCGCAGCTCGTCTAGAGCCGCCCGTAGTTGCAGATAAAATCAAGTGAAACATTGTAATTAAACGAATTCATAATCACAGTAGTAAAATTACAGTACAAATTTATAATTGAAATTAAATTAAATATTTTCAGGATCGAATTTAAGCAACATAAACGTTAACACATTAAGCCTTTAGATTTATTTTGGCTGCTGTCGTTTTCCCACGGCGGTGAGCGCGACGGTAATAGGCATTCTGGTTGTCTACCTACTGTATATACAGTATATATATGAACAAATAAAGTTAGCAGAACTCACACAAGTTTTAAATTATATATCTTGCAGATAGGTTTGGGAATTCCCAGTGGTTTCATAATGTCTACACAACAATTGTTTAGGAGTGTTAAAATTCTAAGTCCAATAAATACTATGCTACAAAACAGAATGGAATGGAGTCTCAGACCCTAATTCACAGACTTGGTGGCTAGACACAAGGAATAAAAAACATGTCTTACAAGAGGACATATGGGACTCTGGAATACTCTGGAATCTTAAATATGCAGCTTTGGTCTCTGAACTTGACTAGGTATTCATTTAAACTCTGCAACGTAGGATGCTAGACTATATACAGTACATACAGTATGAATACTGAACTTAAACTAAAGTCTAAGTCTCCGGAACTCTGGACCTGATATGAACTTCATGGCTGGGAACTCTGGACTTGACTGGGATTTAAATTAACTCTATATCTTTAGACTATGGACTTGACACTGAGGCTTGGGCTATAGGCTTGACATGCACACTATAATGCATGGGTTTTAGACTCGACCTGGACGCTAAGGCTCGGGACTGTGGAATCGACATGGACGCTAAGGCTCGGGACTGTGGAATCGACATGGACGCTAAGGCTCGGGACTGTGGAATCGACCTGGACAATAAGGCTCGGGACTGTGGAATCGACCTGGACAATAAGGCTCGGGACTGTGGAATCGACCTGGACAATAAGGCTTGGGATTGTGGAATCGACCTGGACAATAAGGCTTGGGATTGTGGAATCGACCTGGACAATAAGGCTTGGGACTCTGGAATCGACCTGGACAATAAGGCTCGGGACTGTGGAATCGACCTGGACAATAAGGCTTGGGACTGTGGGCTCGACCTGCACACTACAGCTTCAAACTCTGGCTTGGCACTGTGGCTTTAACCTGGCCTCTGCAGATGGGAACTCTTACCTTGCATCTTAGGACCCAAGACTGGGCTCTGACTTAATAGCTTTTGACTTTGGATTCAAGTCAGACCCTATGGCTTGTAACCCTCGAATTCTTGAATTTGAACCTGTCCTAGACTCTACAGCTTGGGACTCTCAGATGAGACACTACACTGAACTCTAAGGGTTGGTCCACACATACATGGGTATTAAAATGTATTTTCATGTCCACATACTGTAGGAACACAAAAACACTGTCAATGCATGGCAAATCAACAGGTGGTGACATGACCGTAAAGCCATGTTGCCCAATCAGAAGCCTGACAAAAAGTCAATGACAGGTGATACGGTGCATGTGGTGTGCGTTCTTACAAGCCAAAAATGCCGTCCTCCCTGTCTACACAGAATGCGGAGACTGTGAATATTTTCACCCTGGAAGGAATTTTCCAAAAGGTTAATTTTCAGTGACCTAAAACAGAGTTTGCATGTTTAAGAATGGCCAAAGGCCCTTCATTTTTTTAAAAATACCCAAGTAGTTGTGGACACAGCCAATCTCTAAAGCTAGGACGTTTGCCCTTCGTCTGGACTCTTGTGTTAGTCTTATGTTAAGACTCTGGAGTTAACTTAGAACCAAACAAACACCTCATTACTCACAAGAACACATTGTGTTCTATTATTCATAACATGACAAATGACATATTAGACTGTTGTGTTTAGGTTGTTGTTGTTTTTTGTCTGAAATGTTCCATTAAGTGCTCACCCGTTTTAGCTCGGTCAGCAGGTCACTGCTCAGATGCACACTTCTCACACTCAGGAAGCGAACGCAGCAAATGGTCCCCTTTACCCCGAGCACGATGCGAGAGCAGAACAGAATTAGGACATGCCAGACTTATGTAACAGTTAACTACATGGCCTTTTGAGCGGTTTGATGAAACCATTTCCGAGGTTAATTAAACATGAGGTCAACGAGACCAAACACTCCCAGGTTAATTGATGCACAAACATGATTGTCCCTCTGTGAGGTCTAGAGAAATGTCAAGGCCTTGAATACTCACATTATAAACAGCAGTGCGCTGGGCTGAGGGTTTGTCCTGCATGCTGAAAATGATGGACTCGAGTGAGGCTTGTATGGATTTGTGTCCCAGCAGCTGGCTCTGGTTGGAGCGAGAGATTGCATCAATGGAAAATCTAACTGCTTTAGAAAGTGTGCTACCAAAACTACTTATTTACAGTGTGTGTGAAATGTCAGCTTGGTGAATGGCCGTGATGCAACCGCATGAGCATGGAATAAGTGTAACGAAAGGCCTATCATTACGACCAGATGTGAAACCACAATTAGTGACATAAGGAGAATGACACGGAGTCCGATGTAAAGCCATTTATCGTGGAGTTAGGCGTTTTGGTTTTGTTTTGTTTAATTTAATACGTGATATGGTGAAAATGATATTGTACATTATTTTCATTAGGCTGTGGAGGAAAACTATTAAACTATTACAATTGCCATTTCTAGGGACTAATATGGATGGTATCATGCTGTTATAGGGAAATTATTCGAACACAGCAAGTTGCCAAGGCGGCACAGTGGCTTAGTGGTTAGTAGCGTCACCCTCCACCTCCAGGTTCCAGGTTTGAGTCCAGCCTCAGGGTCTGGGTGCATGGAGTTTGCATGTCCCCCACCCGCCCGGTGCTTGATGGGGTACCTCCAGGCAGATGAGGCTAATTGGCATTCCCAAATTGGCCATAGTGTGTGTACTGTATG
>JAQMYI010000013.1:17337569-17354143 GCA_030014275.1 Clariallabes melas | reverse complement strand
ATAAGTTAGACAGAGAGTTCTGCTGTACAGAAAGACACACAGACATGTACGTGGACTTCAACCTGAAATAATAATAACAATAATAATAATATCACTGATTACATTAAAGATCAGCAGATTATTTTTAGCTTTAATCTTTTAACTCTTTCTACAAACTCTTTAACCGTCAACAGTCGCTAGTAAAATAGACACTAAAGCTGATATGCTAACTTAAAAAGATAAATCTTGGCAACTGCTTTAAACTCAGAGCCGAATGCACATCTTAAAAAAAAAAAAAAAGATTAAAAACAGAAATAATTTTTTATTCTCACAACAAAAAAGAAAATCTTGTTTTTTTTTACAGCTACACAAATGATGATATGAAAATTACTAATATTCTAGTTGCATCCATCATTCAGATTTACACAAAGATTTGTAAGGAAGCATGAAGTCAAATTGAATCCAATCAATGTGTGTGTGTGTGGGTGTGTGTGTGGTTTGTGATTAGCCTATTATATTAGCATGCTTGATTATTAAATTCACATGGGGATAATCTTGTTGTACCCCTGTAGTCACCGCCGCCACCACACCCCTTCCCTTAGCACATCCCATCATTTACACTGCCTGATCTCTGTAGCCTGAATAAATACAATATTACTATTATATATATATATATATATATATATAATAAGATATATATATATAATATATATATAAGAGAGAGAGAGAGAGAGAGAGAGAGAGAACATCAACGTATACAAGGATTGTTTCTCAGATACATACTAAGCATAAATACCGAAATTTATATCCAGTATGGAATGAGTCCGTAATCCTCAAAAGCAAAGTAAATTTGTTTACTTACTCTTCATGCCCTGGGGGAAGAAAAGAACACAGTAGATGCCAGAAGAAAAAAAGTATTTTTTTATGAATATTTACATCCAGCAAAGAATCGAGATGAGAATCCAAAGCGACTGCGAGCTCCAGTCAGGTCCGAGTTGCATCACAGTGTTTGACGTTGTCCTTCTTAGCAACCAGGACGTCCAGGAAAACAAGTGATGCAGTCCATGGGAACTCACGAGACAGAGAGAAAACACTTGTTTGTGTTTACCCTGACGATATCACTTCCTGTTTTCACACGAGAGCTCATGGACTTTATCTCAGTTTCATTATTGAATTAATCTGTTGTTGCGTGCACTCTGAGCGGCACTCCTCCTCCCTGAAACGCATTCAGCATGCTTATATGGAGATGCTGTTTTTAGCACCATTCATTGGTTGGTGTTGTATTTTTATTTAGTTGAAGTTTAGTAGGTGATGTACAGTAGGGGTTAGCACTGTTGCCTTGCACCTCCAGGGTCTGGGTTCGATTCCCGGCCAGGCTCGAATCCCATCTCTGCGTGCATGGAGTTTGCATGTTCTCCCTGTGCTTGGTGGGTTTCCTCCCACAGTCCAAAGACATGTAGGTTAGGTTTAATTGGTGTTCTCAAATTGCCCATAGTCTGTGAATGAGTGTGTGAGTGTATGTGTGTGTACCCTGCGATGGATTGGCACCCTGCCCTGGGTGTACCCGCATTGTGTCCTGAGTCTCCAGGCCCCCGCAACCCTGTATACAAGATAAAGTGGTATATAGAGGGTGAGTGAGTGAGTGAGTGAATATAATATACTTGTAGGAGTATTGAGTTCAAGGCAAAAGAATTATATATTTACTGCTGTTCCTTTGAAATGTAAAAAAAAAAAAAACATTTTAGATTGATATTTTAAATTACTTTTATTTCAAAACTTTCTTTGTCTGAATTTGAAAAATACATTTCAGTAATATAAGTGTAGTGTGCAAAATAATTTTTACTTTTCTAATTTGACAAATGCCAACTTTTGAGAATGTTTTTTTTTTTTTTTTTACTTTTTCTTCAAATTTGGTCATTTCAAGCACGTATGGTGCATATGGTGCTGAAGTACAGTGGAACCTTGGATTGCGAGATAGCGTGCTTGTATATCAAAACACTTATATATCAAAGTGAATTTCCCCCATAAGAAATAATGGAAACTCACAACCTGAAAATATTCATATAAAAATAATTTTGGTTGATTGATTGATTGATTGATTGATTGATTGATTGATTGATTGATTGGTAAGTTGGTTGGTTGATGGGTTGGTTGGTTTGTTGATTAATTGATTGATTGGTTGGTTGGTTGATTGATTGATTGATTGATTGATTGATTGATTGATTGATTGATTGATTGATTGACTGCCACAGGAAAATTATCTGGCTGTGCTGAGCGCTGGGTAATTTAGACTAAGATGTTGGAGAAGTAAAGAAGCATTGCTATAAATGACTGACAGAAAGTCCATCCAAAATAAACAAGCATTCTGGACCAAAGCACAGGTTTTCTCATCCATGTAATTGCTCATGTCATGGCTTAAACTTTCTTTTTTAATCATGTTCTACATATTTTTGTACTAGTAATTAATAATAATGAATAATTATAAAGTCATATAGTCAGATATTATTGTGTAATTACGGTCTGTTTCTTGACTGAATCCAGAAATAAAAACGAAACGAAAAAAAATCATATTTTCCAGAGGCTATAAATGGACACCGTTTAAGTTATAAATCGGGCACTGGCGGATCGTGGGAACGTGCACTGATGTCTGTCTGTATCCAGGCCGGTGATCTGGAAGACGCTACTTGATTTTGTCAACTCAGACAGAGACAGTGAAACGTCTGTTCTGGCAAAAGCATGCTGTGTGTTTACACGAGAGGTCAGATTCAGGAGTGCTGTAGGAGAGGTTTATCTTTATCCGAGTAGTGTTTCCCTGCACATACGGCATGAGAAATAAGCCCAAGGTCAACATTTGATACACAAACAGTAAAAACAAGCGCTTTATCATCAGCACACAAACAGACAACAGGGCTGATCTGCTCTTATAGAAAAAAAAAAACCCTGTATGAACTAAATAAAAAATACATTAGAAACTGAGAATGAGCAAATAACTATTAAATAAAAGCGGACACTGAACAGACATACTGAGCCGCTATTGATCAACTCGCAGTTATTGATAAAGTCTGCTTTCACTTGTAAACATTTGTCGTTAATCTCATTCAGTGTAAAGAGTAGTGTGGTTTCAGGAACAGGAAAAATTCACTTATCGCCAGAATTTTATGAAATTTGTTTTATTCATTTGGGGCGGCACAGTGGCTTAGTGGTTACCCTGTTGCCTTGCACCTCCAGGGTCCGGGTTCGATTCCTGGCCAGGTTTGATTCCCACCTCTGTGTGCATGGAGTTTGCATGTTCTCCCCGTGCTTGGTGGGTTTCCTCCGGGTACTCCGGTTTCCTCCCACAGTCCAAAGACATGCAGATTAGACTAACTGCCATTCGCCAAAATTGCCTGAAGTGTGTGTGTGTGTGTGTGTGTGTGTGTGTGTGTGTGTGTGCGTGTGTGCCCTGTGATGTATTGGCACCCTGTCCAGGGTGTCCTCATTCCCTAAGTCTTCTGGGATAGGCTCCAGGCCCCCCATGACCCTGTATACAGGATAAAGTGGTAAAGTGGTATAGACGATGAGTGAGTGAGCGAGTGAGTGAATTTATTTGTAATTTATATACAGTATGTTTGCATCCGATGGAAAATGCTGCAGATCCTCTATGATCCTACAGGTGGTGCTCTAAACTATTCACACAATTTCTTGCAAAATTTAAATTCTTAAGGAGAAAATTCATAAAGGAAGGCATTCACATGCCCGAGGACCCTCTGTATTAATCGCTGAGCAAGTAAAATGTGTTTAAAAAATAAGAGATTTTATTTTATTCTTCTTCGAAGAAACAAATAAAGAGAGATGAGACTCTTCTTTAAAGTCTTGAGATTCTTTTTTAAACTCATTATATTAAAATTCTTTATTTTTAGTCTTCTAATAAAAATAAATTAAATGTTTAACATTTAGTGACTTAAGTTTTATTTATTTATTTATTTATTTAGTTAGTTAGTTATGCAGGTAGGTAGGACCTTATAATCATAATTTTCAAAATCTTTTGGAATTACTATAATTACAAAACTGAGAAACCTCACAAGCAAAAAATAAAATTAATAAATAATAAATATATAAATATAAATTATATATAAAATCTTAATTTAAAAAAATCTAAATATAAAAAAACTTTTTTGATTTTGTTTGTTTTTTCAAGATAAAATATTAAAAGTACTTGATCAGCACATTTTGTGATGGCTTAGGTAATTAAACTCTTCTTAAAACTAATATGCAGCACTGTTTCGGTTGTCATTTCCCTCTCCAGCCACCAGAAGGCGCTGTCCATCAATCAAGCCATGTGGAGCTGAGATTAAGTTCAAGTTATAAACACAGAGCTAATAATAATAATGAGAGTAATAATAATAAATAGTCATTTGTATGTGTCACATGAATATACACTTTATTCTTTGTCACTGTGGTTCGTTTTAAAAGACACCATTAAATACAGAAGGCACTTTACAAAAAGTTAAATTACAGATGTTATGAACATATAACTTAATGATTAAAAAATAAAACAAGCAAACAAACAAAAAAGATCAGAGAAAAATAAAAACCGAAGGCTGTCGGTGACCTCGGCAGCCGCGTACAGTACGTCTCAGTAATATCTAAATATCTGTCAATCTAAGTACAGTATAAACAAGTTATTAGTATAATGCCCCTACTGTTTATTTATTTATTTATTTATTTATTCATAATACACGTTTAGTCATTTAGAATAGAGAAATCATTCAAACATAGATGATTTGTGTCACGAGTTAGTGGTTTGATTCGTTTCTTTCAGGCTTTTGTGGTTTCTGCATTGAGGACGTCGTGGTAGAGCTCGAGGAGACGGTTCGCCTCTCTCTGACCAGACAGCAAAGCACCATGGGTAGTGGAATAGTATTTCCTGTGTGTGGCCTCGCCGGCAAACAGCACCTGCAACGGCTGTTACAGAGAAAACAAACAAACAAACAAACACAGGGTTAATGCGAACTCAAGCATGATATCGTACGCGAGTCGGACTTGTGGCCGCGGTACTGTCAATCAGAACGCAGCAATTAACATTTAAGCATGGTATTAAAGGGATTAACTTCAATTAGATGTTTCCAACAAAGATATTCTGCTCTGTAATGTTAGTGTTTCAACGGCTCTCGTTGAGGAACCGTCCGATCCGAACAACAACTTTTTCCCCAGATGGCCTTCCTGATGCATTTTATCCAGGCTTGGGTTTGGGCACCTTGTGGGGATCGAACCCAGACCTTTCCACATGGCAACCTACCACTGAGCCACCCTATTTCAGGGGGCGGAGCTATCATACTTGCGATGTTCGGACCTATCCGAGCCTGATACACTAATTGTTCCTGAGTGACGGTGCAATAACTTGAAACTTTTTATGTTTTTTCATATACAAAAACTCAGCTTCATGTTAGTTCCCAAGGTTGTGGTTGCTATGGTAACACTACAATAGCTGTCAGCTGTTTGTTAAATATATCGCTAAGATATAGCACGATCGAAGCGGTGAGTTTGTTTCATCGTGCGGATGAGGTTCAGTCCCTCACGCCAGCGTTGCGTTTGCTCGAGCAGAAGATGTTGTGGCCGAACTGCGGCGGGTATTTCCAGCAGCGGAGGAACCGATTTCTGTCTGAACCTCTCATTTTCCCGGAGGCGCAGGCTGTTCTTTCAAACGTGCAATTGCCCGGTAGCGCTCGAGCTCATGTACGCGAGAAAAAAAATTAAATAAAAAAACGAGAGCGAGATGTGCTTTAACGCAGGTCACCGCCTGAACACTCCTGTCTGCAACTGCGGAATGCCAGGAGTGAAAAACAGGCTGTGCAGGATAGTTAAATGAGGTTTAACGTGCATGAGGGATGTTCATTCTCATCGTTATGCAACTCAAAGAGAAACTGGAAGGGATGTTTATGCAGGAAAAACGCTAACATGCAACTGATAGGAGCAGTGTTTGGTGGCGTGAATGTCATCTTTAATTGCTGAACGAATATTTGATACCCAACGGTCATAATTTATTTATAAATAACATTTCAAAAAATCCCTTTATTTTCGCATCAAACAACAGGTAAGAGTTAATACTTTCAGCATTCTTTCAAACAACAGAATAATTTCTTAGCATTTTTCTACGCGGAGGCAGAGGTCTTCCCGTGACTCACCGGAGCCTTGGAGCTCTTGGTGTAGGGCAGGGGTTCGGTCAGTCGCTCGACGTCTCCCCCGCTGGATCCCACACGGGTGAACGAGTACGAGCCCCTGATGTAGGGGTTACTGCCCCACGACGAGCGCAGGATCCGCCGTGGCTTTGGAATGTTCTGGTTCCCTGCGAGGAGCAACAAAGGAAGAGTTCACACAAACCTGTTTGTTTTTTTTATCAGCTGATCATGCTAAAGGCTTCGCCGAACGAGAGAGAGATAAGTTAAGTTATGTAAAGGTTGCTATGGCGATCTGGCGGGAAGGCGCTTCGGTTTGACCAGGCGCCAGGACAGGAGCGAGGAAAGAACCACATCGCTCAGGAACGGACAGAAGGGGGATCTCAGGACAGTGTCACATGGGGGGGGGGTATTGATTTATGTATGGTATCTCTGTATTGGCGAGGTATTGACTTTAAGCAAACAATTACTTGATTTTCAAGTCTGAGAAATGCTGTTTGGAAGTCACCTGACAACTGCCTCAATGTGGTTGACTGAAGGAGTCATTAAAGCGACTCCAAGCCTATACGGGTGTCTCTGAACATCATTTCCCGACAGCTAGACTTCTATTTTCACTAGTAAACACAGCAGCTTGTGAAGGTGATTACGTAATGCACACACACTCACACACACACACACACCCAGGTAAACAGGTCCGCTGGAGTAGCGCTGAATGAACCCGCTATTCTCTGGTGACTCACGAGGCGTGCGTAATGATAAACAAAGCATGACCAGAGTGAACTGGGTGGAAATGCTCTGCGATGAGTCAGGATGGGATTTCAGGATAATGAGTAATCGGGGGTAATTGCACCCTGTGGCGTGTCCGCGTCCTGTTAGAACCTGAAGACGTGTATCCGTGTAAATCAGCGTCATTTGCAACTTCTAGTTAATTTTACGTCTTTACTTTACATTTGAACGTCCAATAACAGAATTGTTGAATCCCTTCCCTTATTACCTGTGAACTTGCGGAGCAGCTCGGTGCACATCTCCGCCACGGTTTCATCATCGCAGCGCTCCATTAGCAGCGCCTCGTCTCCGCAGATCCACCCGCTCAGCATGTGGCCGTAGCGCTCGGGCGGGTAAAGCACGTCGAAGCTGCAGATTTTTCGATACCAGAGCTCTTCCGGGTAAGCCAGGCTCTCCAGGTGTGCCTCGTCCTCCCAAACGAACTGGATGCTGTTGCACTCGGGGCTCCAGAAAGGCTCCGAGAACTCCAGGAAGATCTTATCCGTGGTGCTGATGCCCAGCTTCTGGATGGACAGGGCCTTGTCCAGGGGCAGGCTCGGAGAGAAGAGCGCCTCGTGGGATTTCTTCAAGACGCCCAGCGAGGCCGTGACGATCACGTGATCGGCGAGGAAACACTCGCCGTCCTCGCACTCTATGCGCACCGGAGCCAGCCCGGGTCGCTGATCTTGGTTGTGGTCGGCTCGGTCGGCGTCGCCCTCGGCGTCCTGAGCGCTGTAGTTCCAGTGGATGCGGCGGACGGGTTTCCCGAGGTGCAGCATGCGGCTCGGAATGTCCTGAGCCAGCAGCTCCACCACTTTGATGAAGCCGCCGGGGATGACGTGGTGAGCGCCGGGGATCTCCGTCCACTCTCCGAACTCACTCAGGGACACTTCGTCCATGCTGGCGGAGCTGCTCTCACAGCTTTCCACCTGAAACCACAACAACACGTTAACACTGTTTCCATAGTAACAGCTCGTTGTACGCCAGATGCTTGATTTATAATGACCAGGTCAAAAAAATAAAAAATAGCAAAGTAAGGAATGCTTATGTAACACTTACGGAGAGAGGTGTCAGATTTAACCCTTTATACAAAGGCGTTCGAGTCAAAGCGGGACTTTTTGATTGTGCAGAATGACAGAACTCCATTATTCCTCTATATAATCCCCGGCTACACTAATACACTTATCCCAGTGTTTCACTAGTGCTCGGACACCATCAGGGCAGAAACGCCGGAGCTATTCATCACAAGTCCCGGTTTGACTTGAACGCCCTTCAGCGTTATTGTAACATTAGTGAAAATTTGTAGAGTGAACAGAGATAATGTTAATAAAAGCTGGGGTATGTTGTATAATAATATTGCCACATGGACAGATTTGGATTGCGACTCGTGAAGCTGGACTCGGTTCAGCTCCATATGGGCGGATGTGATGTCATAAGAGTACAGGTTGCTCTATTGGGGCTTTTTTTTTTGGGTGTGTGTGTAAAATCACTGGTGGAGTCATTTCCCTTTTTCTGTTCCCTTATTTATGATTCCACTTTGCTGTAAACCTGTAAGGACGCAATGCGCTGTGAGGACACAGGAGGACACGGGTGAGAAATGTTTAGGGTGAGGTGTGCTGTTACTGAGACCCAGAACAAAGTCATTTTAATAGCTCTAAAGACAGATAGACAGACAGACAGTCAGACAGACAGATAGAGAGGGTGTGTGTTTGTGTGTGTGAGAGAGAAAGAGAGAGAGAGAGAGAGAGCCCTAAGCGTAACTGCCGATAGAAGGTCATAGTATTTTTTCTGCACATGTACACATGGCTTATCCAGTCTAAACCAGTTCAGACCACATTATGCATTCAGAGTGAGAAGGAAATATGCAGGTCAGAGGTCCGCTCTGATTGGCTGTGTTAGTCAGAGACTGCTATAGTTTAAGGAAGGCGGTGTGGATGAGTGATCAGGTGAGAGAGGAACAGAAAGCGGACGTTGGTCTTCACGCCACCTTGAGGTACTGCTGCAGCATGGACAGCTTCAGCTTCTTGGTGTTGTCAGCGTCATCGGGGTCCATCGTGATCTTTTTGCGCAGCAGGTCACGTGTGAAGATCCCCACGCTGTTCTTCGTCTCGGCGCCCACTGGCTTCCCGTTCTGGAAAAACTCCTGAGTCAGCTCATAGACCTGAGAGAGAGAGAGAGAGAGAGAGAGAGAGAGAGAGAGAGAGAAAAGAAAGGAATTATAAAACGTGCCAGGGAACAAAGATAAAAATTAGGACAGACAGACAGACAGGTTAGCAAAAAAGATTATAGCATGATGGATGAGTATGGCGGAAGAATAAAAGGAAGAAAGCGAAAATGATTTAGAGTGGCAGGGAGAGAAGATGAAGGGAAAGACAGATAACAAGTAAATAGGGATAAACAAGGAGTAACAAAAGAGAAAACATGAAGGATGATGGAGAGAACAAATACAGAATAAAATGAAAGAAAGGAAGGAGTAATGGTAGAAAAAAAAAGACAGAAAGAAAGAAAGAAAGAAAGAAAGAAAGGGAAAAGAACAGAGAGAGAGTGAGAGATAGGAAAGAAACAAAAAGCCAAAGGTCAAAAAGAAAGAACAGAGAGAAAGAGAGAGAGATAAGATAACGGTTAGGACGGTGTTTGTGACATCATGGAGATTCAGTCCGAATCACGCGCGTCCTTGGGGTCGCTAGCTGCGCGGATGGAATGCATTAACTCACAGCAGTTTGTCTAGGCAGAACTTTCAAGTAAGGAAAAGATGCTGAATTTAAATAAACGCCTGAGCCGAGACACACGCCAGAGAGAGAGAGGGAACTGAAAGAGGAGATACTGTAGGGGTCAGGAGAGGTTTAGTGCCTCAGAGCGCTGATAACGCTCTTCTGAAGCCGGCAAGAAAGCACTTCTCACGTAAGTTGCGAGACTGACTGAGAAATCTGCTGAGTAAAGGAGCGACCCGTCCCACAACACACTCAGGACTCGCTAAAGCTCACAACACTGATCTGTGAAGCTGATTACTCACACACACAACCCACAACCCACAAGCAACATCTGTCAAACAAAAACATCTGGGTTGTCAGCACACTGTGTATCTCCGCACACGCCTTACAGCGAGCAGCAACTTCCTGTGGTTGTGTACTCTCTGTCTATCGCTCTCTCACACACACACCAAGAGTACCGTCATGTTGCAACCTGCCATCGGAGATTGTCTGAATATTTATTTCACACTAACACAGGGTTTCCCAAGAATTCCTCAATTTGTCTCTTTTTTCTACACCATAACTTGGACTCCATGGCCTGGTACTCTCGACTTCAATTTGACTTGTAGAAGTCAGAACGCTGAACTTGGACTTTGGGCGCCATGTAACGGGACCTTGGACTCGATGGATCAGGATTCTGACTGCAGTCACACTCTACAGCTTAAGACTTTTGACAACCTGCAGCCCGGAGTTTCTGACTCGAGTCAAATTCTACAACACTGGACTCTAGACTTGAGTCAGACTTTTCAGCTTTTGAAACTTTTTTTGAATTGAGTCAGACTCTGTACTTGGGCCTCAAGTCAGACTCTACACCTTTGTATTCTTCACTCGAGTCAGATTCTACAACATTAGACGCGACTCGAGTCAGACTCTGCAGTTTGGGCTTCGACTCTACACTCTTTCCTCCCACAGTACTAAGACATGCAGATTGGTGTTCCCAAATTGCCCATAGTGTGTGAATGACTGTGTATTTGTGCGGTGGATTGGCACCCTGTCCAGGTTGTACCCTACCTTGTGCCCTAAGTCTCCTGGGAAGGGCAGGATAAAGCGGTATAGATGATGATGAGGATTTCTCACAACCAGCAAGCGCTTCAGTGGACTACATGGGGTGATGAACTGCACGGGATTATAAATAGAAAAATACGAGTACTCGTGTATGGAAGTTGAAAAAACCGACCACTGAGCCCTCGTACCTCATTGTACAAGTCACTGAACTCCTCCACCAGATCCTTGGGGATACGCTTGCCACTGTTGGTCTGGTAGTGGGCCACACCATTCTTGGCATACAGGCTGATGCGGCCCACGCTGCGCTCGTCTTCCGTGGTGTGCTCCAGGAGCCCATTATCCTCAGCCATGTGGTAGATGGGGTTCCCGTTAGCGCCATGGATCCAGGTGGCTCCTAGTTCCAAAGTAGCTTTACCTGCGCAAGTGAAAAATTCAATAAAAAGGGTTACACAAAAGACAGTGTCGAATGACTTTCTCGAGGTAACACTGAGGATTTTTATGAAAGCAAGCTGTGTATGAAGGGTCAATACAACGCCTCACCGAAGTGAACACTTTGCACTCGGCCTCCGACGCAGTCCAAGGCCTCTAGCACCGTGACATTGGTGAAGCCGTTCTCCAAGAGGGTTTGCGTGGCTGCCAGGCCGGCCAAGCCCGCACCGATTACTACTATTCGCGGTTGGTGATGCCTGCGTAAGCCGCTACGGAGAGGATCATCTGTGCTGTCTGAAGATATTTCACAACTTTGCATGCCGTCCAAGCTCCTCTTCGAAATGACCTGCAGGGTGCAAAGGGTGGCATAATGCTTCAGAACAGATCTGATCCCTGTAATATTCTTTTAGTTGAAGGCATGGGAGTCAAAAAGAGTAAAAGCAGAGGCGAACTTTCAAACATTTCCACTAGGCCTAAGACGTCTGTGTAATTTAGCAAATGTGGAGATGTTCAAGTGATGTCCTGCTGACTTTCTCATTTAGAAAACTGCAAGTCCCTGTTTATCCAAATGAAAAGCTCTTCACGTATAAACACAGAGCCCTGAATGAGGCAAGAGGCACCTGACAGAAGGCAGGCAGAGGAACGGGGATGTCGGAAGCCGAGAAAAAAGAGCAGAGCTTCTAATTGTGTTATTGCAGGGGTCGCTTTGAAGGGTGCTATTACGTGATAGACTAAACAGAGCTCTGGGAATAAACTTCCCTTTCATTAGGAGTCTGTGTAAGTTTAAACCTGTCCTTCAAACATTGCGGACGGGGTGATGCATGGACCCAAAGGTACTCCATTAAGGCACACAGACCCCTGAGACAACTCTGGGAACATGTCGTTACAAGACGAAATAAGCCAGCAGGCAGCCAAGAGTAGTATAAAGGCCTGGGGGACTAAAGCAGCACCGACTCCAGAGCCAGCACAGAAAACGAGGAATAATCACAGGCTGAACACTGGGTATGTTGTAGTTAACATTAAAGGAATTTCATGTCTATATGTTATTGAAGACCAGCTTTTTTTGTTACGAGGAAAACAGTTGCACATGGGAATTGGCGTAAGGGTCAACCTGGTTAAAAAGAAACTGGGGTATTATTCCTCTGCAAGGCATTCTGTTACAGGGAATGAATCCCAGCAGCACTTGAAAAGCCGTGTCAGCGATCTAACCTTCCCAATGAGAACCAGACGTGACACAGAGGGAACCTATGCACGACATCCGGGTCGCGTGCAGTTCCTGTGCAGACGCTGCGCACGACAAATACTCCGAGTGAACTTGAACTGTTCAGAGACCGCTGAGGATGTGGTTTAAAGTTCAGCGATACAGAAGGTTAGGGTATTTCACATCGTGCAGACGGAGAAGAAACAAAAAATAAAACGACAGCAATAAAAAGAACAACTTTAAGCAAATGATGAAACCTCGCTTGCTGTCGCACTTCCTGTACGTACTGGCGTTATGAAACCGTAGCACGGGACTCGAAGCTGACTGAATCACAATCGAGAGATTCAGTGTTCAGCATTTGTCTATTTATTCAAGCAGTAAAGTTCAAAAAGGTTAATAGTGTATATATAATGTATTGTAGTAACACAGTCATAACATCAGTAGTATGTAAAAGCTACATGAGAACAAAATCTTTTCTTTTATTTTTTGCATGCATGAATTGTGAAACGTCATCTGATCATTTATAACATCGAATCGATCAAATCCGTCAGTTTAATATTGAATAATTTCATCCTCCTTGTAACATCTACGACAGTTCCAATTCCGCCAATGAGGAGGCGGAGTCTGAGTCGTACAAAAGTGTCGTCTAGACTCACAGTGACGTTCATGTTTATACATCAGCAAGTTTGAGAAACTTGATTAAACAAGTGGATACAAGATATGCGGGAAAAAATCGGTTTGAAGTTGGAGTCTAAAAACAAGTACTTTTTTATTTATATACTGTATGTCTGCATTCGAGGTGGTAAAATGTTGCAGTTCCTCTATAATCCTACAGGTGGCGTGCACAAAATTATTCACACATTGACAGGCAGGACATCATCTCAAGTGGTACGTGCAAATAAAACAAAATCTAAAAAACTACTTCTATCAAATCACGACATTTACAGTATAAGATTGTGATACTTTTGGAATCGGCACAGATGGATCGTGATAACATCGTATCGGGAGGTCCCTGGTGATTCCCATCACTAGTATACACTGATTCCTGAAACTCCCTTTTTGCCATAATGTAAAACTCATCCTACTCACATCCATGTAAAGACTAAAAACCAAACATGACTCGACAAGGACGTACTTCTGAAACTAGTGCACCACATCAGATGATCTGGAGTCAGCACTTCATCGCGCGGTCTTTATCTCAAGTCCAGTGTGGGCAAACACTGATCCTGCGCGCTGATGTCAGCACGGTATTCCTGTGACTGGAAAACAACCACGACGCATGCCTCTGTTCATGGATAGAGATTAAAGAGGCAGCTGGTCGACAGAGGGAGGAGCGCACGTGCGACGAGGGCTTCATCACGACCTAGAAACGCCAACCTACATCCTACATAGAGTGTTTATCTTTCCAGAGGCTATCTCTCATGGACTTTCCACCTCACTCCAAGGCACTTCCAAGAAAAGCTTTCTTGACTATGACGAATAAAGCCCATTTCTTTGCTTGTTTTGAGTCCCTGGTCCATCAGGTTTTTTCTATTTTGATTGGTCAGGTGTTGATTAATTTTCCGGTGTTGTTTCTATAGCAACAGCTCATTCCCAGGGACTTTAATCAACAAGCCACAACTTACAATCATAGATACAGTAAAGTTTTCTAAAATAAGATGTGCGGTTAAAATGATAAAATTCTCTCTTACGGTACAAATGGTTAAAGGGTAAACATAATTCTGAAAAATTAAACATGTATGCTAAGTGTTAACTAGCTAACAACGGACAAAAATAAACTATAAAGGTAGCACTCTGCTGTGAGCGTTTTCATCCAATCAAAGTGACAACGGAAAAACGTGGCGCAAAACATCGGCTTTACCTCAGATATGTTTGTAAAATAGTAACAAAAGATGTCATCACAAAAGTGTAATCACACTGTAATTGTAGTTAATGAACTTATTCTCCTAATAAACCAAATCTTGAAATAGTTGACCAGCTTTTACCGCTTGTGTAAAAAATGTCACTGCTTAACATTAGCTAGTTACGTAGCTTAAACCCGGCACAAATCTTTTAACAAAGTTTTTTTTTATTTTTATTTTTTAAGAAATATCCCAAACGTTCAGCAGGAAATGTTGATAGTCCACTCACTTTAGGTGATTTTTTCCGATTCACTTTTTCCAACAATTTGTATTGCGATTCTTGCGATAAGTATTCAATATTTTTTCTTTTCTGATTTTTGTGACAATACTAAATAAACTTCGCAAATAATTCGCTCCTATCATAGAGGATGCTGTTCTGTCTCTTAATATGTGAATAGTTTAGAGTGCACCACCTGTAGGGCCATAAAGGAACTGCAGCATTACCCCATCTCAAACGCAAGCCTATATAAATCCAATTTTATCTGTAAAAAAGAATCTAATTTTAGAGTCAGTGTGGTGATAGATGTTCTGTGACATAAAATAATCGTCATACGTAACAGAATAGATATCTACGTGTAATAGGGACAGGACTCACCGAAATGTTTATATTATCATGATACCCAGGTGGTATTTCGATTTCTGTAAGTGTCACAATTTTAGAAATATCCTGATTCAATATTACATTCAAAACAAAATTATAGCAGAAAATAATTCGCTGCTACCGCACTGGATGCTGTACTGAGTGAACAGTTTAGAGTGCTCCACCTGTAGGATTATAGAGGAACTGCAATGCTTTACCGCCTCAAACACAAATATACAGTACTGTATATGGATGAAAAAATAGAGTGAGTATCAATACATATGTCGATAAATAAATTTCCCCCCCTAAATCCTTAGTGTGTTACAGTGTTTTGTGATGCGTGTTTTACGTCGAATATCAAAATTAAACATAAAAAAATGTTGAAATGCAACAATAGAGAAAAAATATGAAAAAAAAAATTTAACATTTGATTTAAGATGCAATTTGGTTTCATATGTAAAACAAAATGTTGTTATTATGAGTGTGTATTCTCAGCTGTACTCGAGACCATACTTGAGATGGCGAAACGACGTTCCAGGTGGAAGTGAGATTAGAGTAGCGAAGGTTTACGGATAAAGTAAGGGGAAACGTGATCTGACGCCGCCGCTCTCAGGTATTTCATTCTGGGGTGTTTTTTTTTTTTTTTCGTTCTCTTTTAGACTCAGAAAGCTTTTCTTTGTCCTCTTTCTGTCTTTTGAAAGAGAGCTGAAAAAAGCTGGAGTTAGAAAATCAGCAGTGCCACGTAGGAGCTCCTTTAACACACACACACACACACTCACATACACACGCACACGCTCTCTCACACACACATTCACACACACACAGATTGTCAGATCAGATTGAACCTGGTGCCTTGGACGGAACCATGATGATCATGATGATGAACATTATTATAATTATTGTTATTATTATTGTTATTATTATTATTATTACACACGATTACACAGGACACATCTGTCGTTATTCCATAAATCAAAATGTAACAATCTGAAATAGGCAAAAAAAAAAAAAAAACAGAAAGAATAAAATGTAAGATCAGAAGAGAGGCAGGAGGAAGTCAGGGCTACAATGTATCAGGAGATCAAAGCAGGCAGTAACAGTTACTCCGAGCCTCAGCCTCAGATCTGCTTTTCTTTCTTTCTTTTCCCCCTCACACATTAATAATCTACACAGATCCTAATCTATAACTGTGAAATTCTGCTTACCTGCTCTCCTGGTCTGGTGTGTGTGTGTGTGTGTGAGAGAGTGTGTGTCAGACGCAGAGCTCTTCTTTTGTGTATATTCCTCTCAATCCCGCAGACTCGGGTGTTTATGTGCGGGAGAACCAGCCGCGGCCAGTTCTGACTCCTCCTCCGCTTCCTCTTCCACCCGCCCCTGACGCACACAAACCACGCCCACTCGCTTTACAACCGTCTGAGGAAGCCAGACTCCTGCGCCGTGATTGGCTATTCTAATGAGCGGCTTCGCTGGACCAATCACAGAGCAGAAGAAGGCGGGACGTTGATGATTAATATTCATGTCATTCTTTATTATTTATGAAGAGGAAGCTTTGGCCATCTTTTTGACGAATAATCTCGTTAACAACATAACAAACTCAAACTTTTTAACCAGACTTTTCTGTCAGGATTTGTTTAAAATGTCTAAAAGATACTGTATAAAAAAAATTTAATATCTATAATGTAATAAAATAAAATGTAAAAGACTTACATAGTTTATATACATATATTATATACTGTATCTGTATGCAACAATTCTCTGTACAGAAAAATAAATGAATAAATATATATATATATATATATATATATATAT
>JAQMYI010000013.1:17301229-17312501 GCA_030014275.1 Clariallabes melas | reverse complement strand
AAACTCAGGTGTGTTAATACTCAGGTGAGTTAGAGTGTTGCTGTTGGGAGTTGTAGTTCTTTTTTGTAGTTCTGACATATATATATTATGTTACCTTCCTGGTGCTGTTATCTTCCTCGCTGGTGCTTGGTTGTGACATTTCGCTCGAATCTTGAGTCTCTATCACGGACATCTGTCAGGGGCGGGCGGAGAGAGAAATGACCCAATAGCAGAAAACAGAGTTCCTTAAAATAACTTTTATTTTATGCACCAGGATTAAATTACACGGACTGAAAGAGCAGTGTGTGTGTGTGTGTGTGTGTGTATATATGTGAGGAGAAGAGCTGTTGCGTATATGTGTGTGTGTGTGTGTGTGTGTGTGTGCGTGCGTGTGTACGTCTCTCTCTCTCTACTGAACCTTGAGGACGATCCGAGAGCTGCGACTCCGTCTCCCCCCACACACACACACGCGCGCGCGCAGCTCATGGTCAATGCGCTCGGGAAGAGAAGGGACGCGATGCGCGCGCTTCATCTGTAACGGCTCCGTGATTGATTGACAGATCGAGTTGCTTTGATTCGATACATTGTTGCGTTTAAACAGCATCGGATCGGAAGAAGAAAGAAAGGAAGGAACGTTGAAGGACGAAAAGAAGAAGAAGGAGAAAGAAGAAGAAGAAGGAGAAAGGATCGAGGTAGGTGTGTTTGTAGTGCCCTGTGCGTTCACGTCATTACGCGATATTACGCGTCATTATGCTTTATTAGACGTTATTGCTTATTTGGATCGAGGTCCGGATAAATATATAGATGTAGGGTTCTGGTGTTCCAGGATGGCTTCTCTAACCTTTCTAATCCCATCTTTCTAACCAAACATCTCTGTTTTTTTTAAAAATTTATTTATTTACTTTGTTGTTTTTTAATATCTGGCACAGGTTTATGAGTTCTTGACCTCATCCAGGTAGGAACGCCGTGAGATCCTGGAAAAGGTTTAAAACTCATTGATGAGCAACCCCCCCCCCCCCCCCCTTCTTTTTTTTTTTGAAGAGAGAGAGAAGGTCCTCTTCAGTTTCATTGAAGTTCCTACTACTGTAAATAAAATTCATGTTTGTTTGGGAAAAATTCTGGATTTTCATTCGTCTAGCAGGTTTCACAACTCCAACATAAACCACTTATCTCTCACGCACACACACGCACGTAACGTACACATGTCTGGGCACAGCTTTAATCTCAATTTGAAGCTCAGGATTTGTAACGTTACACCTTTTAACCACGTGCATGGTTACATAAAAAAAAAAGAAGTATTTTTACTCCCTTGATGGTGGATTAGGAACGTGAGAACGCCTTCACTTTCGTTTTTGATCATCGTTTATATAAACAAGGCGCATGTTGTGCTGCCACGGCTCACCTCAGTGCTGTAGATTTGTGCCAAGGTCTCCCGCTGTGATCATATACCCACTAGCAGAGGGAGTTCGCCTAGGAACCAGGTTCCTCGTGTCAGGGAGATCTAGGGATTTTCAGAAACTTCAGAAAAACATAATGAAAAAAATCACCTTGGAAATACCCAGAACTCCTTATCTGGTCTCATCAACTCCTCAAGTTCATGAAGTGACATGAAAACTATATGGCTGCTTACAGCATGAATAGCAAAAGGAAATTGTGCGAGCAACCCTCGAGGAACCTTTTCTTGAAACCTTGATTTTGTTGCCTCCCCTTTCTGTTTGAGATGTCCATTTCATCTATAAAGCTTCTAAATAAATCAGCTTTAGAAAGGTAGAATAAGTAGACATCTGATCAGCCTTCACAGGGTCTCAACAGGAAGCTTTAGAAAGCTTGTTCCGATATCCATCCAAAGAACCCTTAAGGAACCAGGTTTATCATTGCTGCCTCTCTGTTTTACCTGTCAGTGAAAGGTCTGAGCAGACCCACATTGGAAAGCTAACAACTGTAAATTATCAAAAGAACGTTTGATAGGATATCTCTATAAGTAGAACTGATTTAGATAGTTTGATGAACCATTTAGTTTATATGGGAGGTCTTTCCATCAGCCTGTCTCACTTCTTAATGTCTGTCTCACTTTCACTGAATGCTTTCTTCCATCATCCACGCATCCCTCTCAGTAAAGATTAGAAAGCGAGAACCTTTTGAGGAACTTGCTAACAGTTTTTTCTCACTTGCTTTTGAGTCCATTTAAGAGGGTTTGTCTTTCTATAGATCTTCTACAGAACGTTTATAGAAATGTAGAGCTACAGTAGTTGGCTTTGCTCAGAGAACCCTCTGAGAACTCGTGTTCCTCTCTCTGGATTCTGGAGACAGGGTTATATTCTTGACTCGCCATTCAATTCCCGCCGTCTTGTTCTCCTCAGACGGACCACAGATGTGATCTTCTTTACTTCTGGTTCTGTTAGGAGCTGACGAGAGGGTGTGATGTGTGTTGTTGGGATACGGAGCTCAAAGCAGGATCACTGTGAGATAAACACTTTCTTCATCACCTCAGTGCTACACGCAAACACACACACAAACAAATTTACACACACAGAAAGAACTGATACAAAGACAGACAGAGAGACAGACATACAGAACAGACAAACAGACAGTGACAGGCAGACATTTTCTCCATGTGTTTTAACGAATTCGTCTTATCAGCGTATCAGTTTATCTTTCCTGCGAGTTTACAGTATCTGGCTAAACCTGCTCTCAGGTGGCGCGCGGAGAACCGAGCAGAGAACCGAGCGTCCGCCCTCGCTGATAACAGCCCGACTCTAACGCTCCTGACTCACACACTTTCACTCGGTCAATCAATCAGCTTTTAGCATAACGCTGCTAGATAAACACACCACATCAACCCTGTGTGTGTGTGTGTGTGTGTGTGTGTGTTTTGGATGCAAGATAAGCGTACTAACAGTTGGTTTGTTTCAAGGATGTCCGGTCACATGAGCGACGTTTGTACATAAACAGCAACTCTCCAGCTTAACACTTCTGTTCTGTTAACATGGTATTAAAATTAAAGATCTAACATAAGGATACATTTCTAGATTATTATTATTATTATTGTTGTTGTTATGACTTAGTTGCTAATTTGCCAGTGAGCACGTGTAAGGATTAGCGGTGCTAGCAAGCTAAGACCAGCTACCATGGTGGTGTTTTTGTGAGTATATGTGGGGTTAATGAGAGAGAGAGAGAGAGAGCTGGGTGAGGAGGAATGGAGGAATGTAGGCTGGGGGTGACAGCACAGCTGCCGCTGCCATTTCTACAGTGTGTTTGTGTCATTAAGAGCTAACGTTACAGTTTAGAGACCAGACCTGACTGACACCTAAAACAACCCCCCCACCCCTCTCTCCTTCTTTATCACACACATGTCAGAAGAGTCACTTGGATGTGTGTGTGACGTTTTTCATACCTGTGTGTGACGTTTTTCATCTCTCTCACACACAACACCCATCCATTTATCTACCCAGCCATCCATCCATATATCAGTTCATCCTTCCATTTATTTATTCATCCATCCATCCATCAATTCATCCATCTACCCATCCATCCGTCCCCCATCTAGCTATCAATTCATCCATCCATTTATTTGTCCATCCATCCATCCATCCATCCATCCATCCATTTATTTATCCATCCATCCATTCATTTATTTATCCATCCATCCATTCATCCATCTATCCATTTATTTACCCATCCAACCATCCTTCCATTTATTTATCCATCCATCCATCCATCCATCCATCCATCTGTTCATCAATCCATCCATCCATCCATCCATCCTTCCATTTATTTATTCATCCATCCATCCATCAATTCATCCATCTACCCATCCATCTGTCCCCCATCTAGCTATCAATTCATCCATCCATTTATTTGTCCATCCATCCATCCATCCATTTATTTATCCATCCATCCATCCATCCATCCATCCATCCATCCATCCATCCATTTATTTACCCATCCAACCATCCTTCCATTTATTTATCCATCCATCCATCCATCCATCCATCCATCCATCCATCCTTCCATCCATCCATCCATCCATCCATCCATCTATTTATTTATCCATCCATACATCCTTCCATTTATTTATCCATCCATCTATCCATCCATCCATCCATTTTTTTATCCATCCATCCATCCATCCATCCATCCATTTATCCATCCATCCATTTATTTATCCATCCATCCCTCCATCTAGCTATCAATCCAGCCATCAATTTATTTATCTATCCACCCATTCAGCCATTCATCCATATATCCATGCTTCAATCCATCCATCAGTTTATCTATTTATTCATCCATCCATCCGTCCATTCCTCCCTCCATTCATCCATTCATTTATCCATCTAAGCTCCATTTCCTGTTTTGAAGTCATGCTCTATTTTCTTTTTCATTTCATTCTAAACTCTACCTGCATTTCCTGCGTTTATTTTCTTTTATATGAATCACGTGTGTTTAATGAAACCATGAAGTACTGTAGAAATACACAGTGAGAGGCTGATGGAGAGGAACAGAGAAACAGAAAGAGGGGAATGAGGGAGTCGGATGGTGGTTCCAGTGAAAGCAGAAAGGAACTGAACAGCTGAGCGAGCGTCATGTATTAATGGACTGATGTAAAGAATTTGTTCGATGAATGAGTTTGAACAAAAAAAAATGTCATGGAGCGTAAACAAATTACCAGCTGGTACAGAAAAAAAAAAAACTAAACGAAAGTAAACAATACTAAACAAAATGAAACAGAATAAACCTAATCTATTACTACTATTATTAATAAGAAAGTTATTCTAAAATAATAAATATTATTGTTATTATAAAGTATTTATTTATTTATTTAAACGTGTTTATTTTAAAATAACAAAAACATAAATCATTGGATTTAATTATTTTAGCGTATTCAGTAGCTCAATCCCTGGTTGTTGTTATTATTATTATTATTATTATTATTATTATTATTATTATTTTCCCTTAATAAAGTGAACTGAAAGTGTCAGAATAAATTCCCAGGGCACATGCATTTGACCACTTTGACTGCGGTTAGGTGTGATTTTTGCAAAACTCCAGTGCACACACATGCACACACACATCCACACACACACACACACAAACATACACACAGACACACACACACACACACACAGAGGGGGTGGTGTACAGATAGGGCCACGTTGCTGAATTGACTATAAATAAACACAGAGATTATTTACAGCTCTACTCCAGACTATTGCACAAGCTCCGAGCCCTGGAGCCCCCGGGGTTTTTACTGCTGCCCCTCTGCTGTATAGGGTTTCACATGTTCATGCAGCTCGGGCTGGGGCTGGGGCTCGGGGCTCAGAGTGGAAATTTCCACTCCACACTCAGCCAGCTTCCTTTGTTCCGCCGCACGCTGGAAGTCGGCTCGACCGCGGCTGCAGCCAAGAGCAGGAGGAGAGCCGGGTGCGAGTGAGAGAAATCAGACTCTGAATATGAAAGCGCTCATTAGGGCTGATGAGATTATTCTGATATCACGATAAATCAGGTACAGCACATTGTTCTGGGACATTGATAAATAAAACATATTGTTTTATTTATGGTTTTAAAATGAATCTGGAAGCAGTGGATTTAATGGTAAAAACTGTAAAAGATTAGCAATGTTGCTTCTCTTTTTTTTAATTTTTTTTTTAGTTTTAGACAGTAGTTTTATGTTAAAAAAAACTTTAAAAATGGAAATACATTTAATTTTACAAGCTTAAAAATAAATCTACCTTGAAAGCATTATGCATGCACACTATTTATTTATTTAATTATTTAGTTATTTATTATGCGAGCACATGTATTTATTTATGTCTTATTTTATTTATTAATTATATTATGATTATTTATTATATTTATATACTTTCTCCCATGTATTCATTTTCATATTTTTTCTGTTTTTATTTCATCAAAGCTGACATAATTTTATAATTTCATTTTATAATTTCATTCATTTTCTTTTCCTTATTTAGAAAACAAGAACAATCATCTTGTTTTTATTTATTTATTTATATTTTATTATATAATTTTTTATGGTTGTTAACTTTATATCCTGCTAACACACTCTTTATTATTATTATTATTATTATTATTATTATTGTTATTGTTATAAAGAATTGGCCAATTCCCAGATTAGCTCATCACTTCCTCTTTCCAAGCCACAGTAATTTTTGTTTCGGTCAGGAAATAACTCATCGTGAACTTGTGACTTCAGAAAAGTGACCGACCTCATGACCTGCAGGCCCAATCGGAATTCCCGCACCGTGCCCGCCGTTGGCGTTTTAAGGTCCGCGGGACTTCGGAATCCTGGGGGTGGAGCCAGATTTGGAGAATGAGTTCAGTGTGTTGTTGGTCTGGTTCAGGTTCAGAGCTTATCGACGTGTTGAGAGCAAAGCGCAAACAAACAGGCAAAGATTAGAGGAAAGGACAAATGACCGTCTTTCAGGCTCACGCGCGACCTCGCAACTGGGAAAAGTGTTTATTTTGATCTTCAGCTAACCGTCATGTTTGAACTGTAGAGTCCAAGGCTGTGTTTAAATCACCAGCCTGAGGTCACTCAAATCCGATTTTTCACCCTGATGTGACACAGATCTGATTGATTGGGACTGTGGAGGATCTGAGTCACTTCCGAGGACTTTTTGCCCCTGCACATGCGTCGAACGCACATTATTATAGCACTGGGATTTCATTGCAGAGCCGGTAACAGCTGCTAAAGCGAGGCGCCTGGCTTTCTTCCGTCTTCTGGGCCTCAAGAAATACAGGCGACTAACTGCTCGCCGTCCTCCAGAGTGAAACCCTAAGCAGATTTCTTGGTGATAAAACCGCATCCGTTGTTTGGAATGAATGTTCGGTCGCACAAATATGACGTGTTTTAACCCGGGTGACGTCTCGATAAAAGTCGCTTTGAGACGAGGAACGCTTACCGTCAAGCCACGCAAATCCGATCTGACCAAAACTTAATCGGAAATGTGCAACACGGCTTGTAATATGAACGTAATCGAATTTTTGTTCCAACAAATGAAGAAGTTATGATGAAAGTTTGACCTGACGTCGTTTCAGATGGCGTGTGGGGTGGAGGGGGTTGTTAAATGCCAGTTCTGTTATGAGAAACGCCTCTGTGTTTGTTTTCCTTAGTCGAAGGTCAGGATAGACGAGTTACGCCCTTCGGTGGAATGCAGTGAGATGTTGAGCAAGGGGTCACGACCCCACGAGGAGTCAGTCGATTTACAAACGGTGTGGTGGGAGGAAGCGAATCAGGAGTACAAAGAGAATCAAGTGTTTTAAAAATGTACTCTTTGTCATTCTTTCTTTAGAATTTTTTCATTCATAGAGTTTTTTTTTAGTCCTTTATCGAGTATACCAGGGTGACCTTTACCAAACCTTTATCAAATATCCCTACAACCACATCGAGGTAATCATTAAGTGCTAAGCAAGAGGTCGCACGTGTAGCATCATGTAGCTAAATCCACAAAACGCTATAAAACCTCAGGTTGAAGCAAAAAAAGCATCTGTGGATAAAACAACATACATGGCTTAATGTAAAACAGTGTTGTGCATGTGTGTGTACCGTGTTTACAGATGAAATATTCCTGATGTTGTGGACGTTGTTAGCATGGCGGTATCTGCTCCACATGGGTGCTACGCGGTTGGTCCACTGTGTTTATTATCATTATTATAGCTGTTATGGGAAAACAAGACAAAAAAAAAATATTGTGTCAAAGAACAGAACTGATCCGAGTACAGGACAGTTTAATTGTTGTTGTTCAAGAGAGCAGCAGGAAAGTGTTAAAGGTCAGAGAGAGAGACTCTTACTGTCTTTGATACGTTAATACATATTCCAGGCTGTAATTCCAGCTCATTTCAAATCCATTATTGTTTGCTTTCTGATCATATCATATCACACATGATAGGTGTGTTTAGGAAGGAAACACACACACACCGTGGCCGCCCAAGCAGCGTGAAAGAGTCTCAGTGAGTTGTGAGTCAGGAGCAGCTTATTGAAAAGGACACTTCTGTTCGGCAATCAGTTCTGGGTAAAAGGGTGCGTGAAGGTGAAAAAGCATCATGTGTTTAGGATTAGTTCGGCATCATGTTACTCGAAGTAGATGTTTAATGGATGTTTGGGAAATCCGTTAGAACTCATGAGGTCGCTTGGGGGAAGCAAGTGCAATGAAGTTAAGAGCCAGTACCAGATCATTAATTAAGCAGTTAAACATTTGCCAGTGTGCTGTTACAGGAAAATAATCAATGTTGTTATGCCGGAATGAAGTGGCATTACCGTATCTTTAAGAATGTTGATTATTTTCCTATAACAGCATGTCCTCGAGTGTTTGATTCTGTACACAATGTGATAATTGGACTATTATTCGATAACATACAGTATAATCCAATAACATACAGTGTATTTAGATATCTATTGTAATGTACTGTGTACTGTGAAATTAATGAAGTTCTTAATTGAGGATTCAGCAGCACTCTGGCGTAAACAGATTATATATTCATGGGCTGTAACATGACATTCTTCTTGACCAGTTCCACTTATTTCATGGCTGAAAAAAACGTCAAGGTACTTTCGAGGGGTTCTTTATGTGCACTTATTTATGTTCCAAGTCATGTTTTGACTCCTTTGTCCCTCTGGAGTGGCGACTAAAGGGGTTTTCCTCTTCATGTTACGGGAAAGCACTGGTATTGTTTATGGACAGCAGCTCGAGACACGTGGGACATGCCGCGGAGATAACGTTCGTACGTTGGAATGCGGTACTGCAGCAGCCCTTGCCTGTTATGTAATACAGCAAAGGAAGCAGAGAGAGAAGAAGTAGGAGGAGGAGGAGGATGGAAAAGGAGCTCTCCATTTCAAACAGGAATCAGCTATCCACAACTGGACCTTGAGGGCTCTTTGGAACCCTTGTGGTTTTTGTTGTCAGTGTGTAAGAGAACTTTTTTACGATCTAATTCAGGAGCATCCAGGGACGTGCGGAGTACTCGACAAGTGCTCAAGATAAAAACCTCTGCTCCTTGATTACCCACAAAGTTACTTTGAGTTCCCACCCGAGTAAGTCATTAAACCAAGAACTTCAAGTCTCTCTAGAGCAGAGATAGAGGGTCTTTGAAAGGACCACCCCCACATCGTCGACTTGACAAGAGTGAGAGAATGTGACTTATTGAACCTACTCAAAGCGAACTCCCGCTGGGGAAGTTATCAGTCCTGGTTGGTGAAAAAAGTTGCTACTGAAGACAGCAAGTCAAAAAGAGTGAAAGATCCGTAGCTGTGGATTAAACAGTGAATAGACTCTAGAAATACTGTTTTTTGGGGGGTATTTCCTGCCTCTTTGGATTTGAAAGTGAACAACTTGACATCTGGTTTAAAGGCGGCTTTGTAGTCAGGGTTGTAAGCCACAGCAGGATGGAGACTCGCTGGTGCTCTCCGCCGTGCTAAACCCTGACGGTGACTGGCAGAAATAAGAACATCAGGCCAAGGGGTAGAAAGGGATCTGCCATTTCAGGTTTCAGATTCCGGGAACGAGTTGCTCAGGCCTTGGGGAAAGTTTTCTTGTGCGTCTTGCTCACGCCCAGTGGTCAGCCGGTTTTAGCCTCGCTGGCATTTAATTGGCTTTAAAAGAAAACAGATTAAATGCCAGCAAGATCATAAAAAAGATTAATTACTGTAATCGCAGCAGCGGCACTCCTTTATCCTAATCATGACATTATGTCTGTAATGTTCCGCTAAGCAGTTCTAGACGAATTCTCAGTCCTAGATTCAGATACGTTTAACTATTAGCAATCAAGACGACAGGAAGCTCAAAAATAGGAACTGCTAGAGTACTATTTGGAACTTTTACTGCAACTTTTACAGAATCTTTCCTACCAGGTACAGTACCTACCTAAAGGCAGGTTTCTTTCACCTGTGTAATCTCAAGCAATAGAGATGGAACCAGTTCAACGAGAAAGCCATAAGAACGTTAAATGATGTACCAGGATGTTCTCATTCTAGGTTTGTTTTCACCAAATGAACCTTGGTTTCCTCAAGAACATGTCAGTGTGTCTGTCATCTCTGTAATGGACTGTCTCTTCATCTGGGTGTATTCCCATCTCATGTCCAGTGTTCCCAGGGTTGGACATCCACCAGGGTTCTAATGAGGAGAGAGTTGTTACTGAAGATGAAGGAATGTTTATCTTTCATTTATTGGTCAAAGGCCTCTCCTTATTTATGTGTAGTGAATTTACTTGGATTGTCAGGCCCACCCAGGTGTCTACTTAACCTGGAGATCCACCAACTAACTCAGATTGTATCTGAAACATCAACTCAGACGCAGTGAATTCAGGTTATGATCTGGAGAGCACGTCCTCCCTTTTGCGTTAATCTTTAGGTAGCCTTGAACTTGTTCAACTCTACTTGGCTATCTTTATTTCTACCTTGTTAAAGTAAACATTTTCCAGTTCCTTGTCTTTTTATAGTGCTGCTGTTTGTCAAGACTGCTCGATGTTCTTGTTGCATTCAGGTGGGTAATAGTTGCATAAATTTTGTTTGCACAGCTTGTCCTCAAAGCTTCATGATGCATTTGTAATTCAGCCGTTTACTAGCAATGATATCAAATTAAAAAACATGGCAATTTATAGTTACAGATCAGATTTTGAATCCAGCGACAACTGACATTGGGTCTGGCTCAGGTCCAGGATTAACTGGCAAATCCATGCAACCACCAGTGTTTCTTACGCATAGAGTATACTGATGGCTGCCTACAGTACGTATATGTTTAAAAATCTGATCAACAGAACGATGCCATTCGTAAACGATTAACTAGTACAGTAGCTTTTGCTCCTGTACCTGTTTATTCTGCTACGGCAAGAGGGTGTACTGAGAGGCAGTAAATGCAGCAGATGCCAGTTGCCGTAAAAAGAGTAGGAAGGACGTACTGACGTCTGGAGAGAAACAGTTTCACACAATGAACGGGCTACTCTTTGTAAGAACAACACCTGCTGGTGTGTGTCAAAGGACGAGGCTTTGGACTAGTAATGGGTCGTTCATGAACGATTCGTTCTTTTTGAACGAATCTTTAACGTGACTCAAAAGAACGAGTAGTCTTGGAGAATGATTCGGGCATTTTCTACTGGCCGCGCATGCGCAAATCATCGCAAAACCACTGTAGGTTATGTACAGGAAACAGAATTGAGCGATTCTTTCTCAATGACTCTACTACTCCGAGTCGTTCGTTCTTTTGTCACGTGACTCCCATAGACGCTATGCGGTGCAATAGATTAAAAAGAAGGAACGACTCAGACTAGAAGATATAAGAGG
>JAQMYI010000013.1:17221726-17235136 GCA_030014275.1 Clariallabes melas | reverse complement strand
CGCACATTTACAGCTTTGTCCGTACGCAATGTTTTAGTATGAATTCAACGCAAGTCTTTGTACATGAGGCCCCTGGTTATCACATCTATGGAGTTTCTCTTCCCTGATGGTACGGAAATATTCCAGGACAAAGAAACAAGATGCTAAATGAATCAGGAAACACACAGAAACCTAACACTTTCAACAGGAAGAACGGAACAGATTTAAAACAAAGACAAACTGCAACAAGCTATAATTAGAGTGACAGATCAAACACAACAAGGAGCAGGTGAAGACATTCAGGAACATGCGAAGGGTAAATGTGTGCATAAGAGCACTAAAACACAAAACTCATTTAAAAAAACATAACAAATATCAATATAGTATCAAGGAGAGTAGAGCAGCTTGAAATCGCAGGTTTATATTAATGTATATAATAAACGCATTGATATATCTTTAAGAATTAAAGCTGGACCTGATGCTGTGCATTAGATACACCTGATCAACAACTTGTTAAGACAAATATCTAATCGACCAATCACATGGCAGCAACTCAAAACTCTGCTGAAGTTCAAATGGAGAAGAAAGATGATTTAAGTGACTTTGGACATGGCATGGTTGTCGGTGCCAGACGGACTGGTCTGGATATTTCCCAAATATCTCTAGGGTTTCCAGTGAGGGCAGTTCTCTGGGTGAAAATGTTTTGCTGATATCAGAGGTCGGGGAGAAATGGGTCGAGCTCACAGAAAGGCAACAGTAACTCGTATAACATCACGTTAAAACCGAACACACACCATGTCGAAGCTTGAAGCAGCAGAAGACCACACCATGTGCCGCTTCCATCAGCTAAGAACAGGAAACTGAGGCTACTGGTCACATGGACTCACCAAAAATGGGACAATGGGAGATGACCACAGGATAACGTGCCATGTCACAAAGCTAAAATCATCTTAAACTGGTTTCTTGAACATGAAAATGTAGTCAAAGAGCCTCCAGTCACCTGATCTCCATCCAGTAGAGCACCTTTGGGTTGTGGTGGAACAGGAGATTCTCAGCTGACAAATATTCATCAACCGTGCGATGCTATGTCAATGTCACCAAGTAGCCGAGAAGTGTAAAACAAAATAACAAAACCGACAAGAAAATAACAAATAACAAAACGAAAAACTAAATACCAAATAAGAAAACACGACGACAATTTGCTGGCGTACTTCTTGTATATCTTGAGTGACAGATGTCTCTTTCAATCAGCGATAAGTATTTTATTCGCAACTACACCTACCTTTTCCGGTTTGACTAAACTGTCGTTGTGTTTTGTAATTTGGTATTTTGTTTACGGTTTTGTTATTTTGTTTTTCGGATTTTTTATTTTGTTTTTGTTATTTTGTTTTTCGGATTTTTCATTTTGTTTTTGTTATTTTGTTTTTCGGATTTTTCATTTTGTTTTCAGTTTTGTTATTTTGTTTTACATTTTGATGTTTTGTTTTCGGTTTCGTTATTCTGTTTTTGAATTTGTTATTTTGTTTTCGGTTTTGTTATTTTGTTTTTAAATTTGTTATATCGTTTTCAGTTTTGTTTTTGTTATTTTGTTTTTGGATTTTTCATTTTGTTTCCAGTTTTGTTCTTTTGTTTTTGGTTTTGTTATTTTGTTTTCAGTTTTGTTATTTTGTTTTTGAATTTGTTCTTTTGTTTTTGTTTTTGTTATTTTGTTTTTGAATTTGTTATTTTGTTTTTGGGATTTTATCCTTATCGCTGGATGGAAGATAAGATAAGCAATAAGAATTCAAATTTTTCATTTTATTTTTGGTCTTGTTATTTTGTTTTGTATTTGTTTGTATGTCCACTATGGACTCTCTAAGGAATGCTGAATCTAAGCACCTTGTTGAATCTATGCTATGAACAATGAAACATAAAATAATTCTGAACATAAAAGGGGTCCAACCCAGTGCTAGAAAAGTGTACCTAATAAAGTGGCCCGTGTGTGTGTGCTGTACATCACATCACAGCCGTGAGCCACACTCTAGATTCGTGTCTAGTTAAAGATAGACAGAATTCTTTTAAAAGAAAAATTGCTTATGTAGGGACTTGCAACTAAACACGCTTCTGTCGTTTAACTTGCCGTTTCAATTTGCAACCAGGAACTTGCTGTGATTCAGCACTCATCATCACTTTTACAGAGCGATGCTGAGCAACCAAACCTGATTCATAAGAAAAATAAATAATTAAACAAGGCAATTCAGCAGATTCAAAAGTACAGCTTCCTCGATTGCGATCGGACTGAACGCAACACCGCGTCTCACTTTTACAGGCCGCGCTCCAATTAGTCGCGTAAAAGAGATACAACGAAAGCGGACAAAAGCTAGCAGGGTCTCAGTCATGATAATAACAGTGGCGGAGGAGTCTCCGGGCCTGTAAGCAAAACACAGTCTCTTCCCCCCAGAGTCGGAAAGCTAATTAGAGACGAGACATGGAGGAAAGAGGAGAGGAAACAAAGTAGATGCTGGTGTGATGAGGAACGGGAAAACACACAGGAAGAATGAGCTGTATTTGTGCTCGAGTGGGTGTGTTGGTGTACAGCGTGGCTGGAAGAGCGGCGTGAATATTCATGAATCACTTTCAGGCTTGAAATATTCCACTGTCACAAGTATTGTGCAAAAATATTATTTTATATGAAGTATAAAATATCATACAGAGGCACCTTGTGTGGAGTTCAACTTATTATTGCTTTTATAATGTACTGTATTCTTTTAGCTCGGAGGAATGCAACTTTAATAAAACAATTCTCATCTATTAAAGGTCCCATAAGTTAACACAGGTCTTAGAGTTTCCCAAAGTGTGTGTGTGTGTGTGTTAATGCTCCATCTTAAATACGTTTATATCTCAAATTCCCTTTATTTCACAGGGGGTTTCAGTATTCATGTAAATAAGCTACTCCTGAGCCACGCCCCTTAAGAGGACAGCAGAGCTGAGCAACAAGCTGGGGGAGGGGCTCTTCTTTTATGAGGTCACATTAGCAGGAAAATCTAATTGGCTGGTTAAAAGCCTGGCCAACAGAAAAAGGGATGGAGGTCCTACTGTACCACAGTCATACAAAATGGGAATACAATGGTCACCATTGGCCTCCATGGACTTTATTGGACTACAAAGGCTCCTAGATGGATGGAGGTGCAATTCTATAAAACTTCTTCGATTTCATCTTAGAAAACATCTTAGATTTTATCAATCTATAGCTATGTTTCATATCGCAGTCCATTATAGGATTATAGGTTCCGAAGCACTGACACTGGAGACTCCTTCCACAAGTATTACACAAACAGCTCCTTACTTAAAAAAAAAAAACTCCAGCACATCAAGGGTTACATGGAGCATCCTCTACTCGAGTCCCTGTAAATGAGCTGTTACTATGGAAACAATTACATAATAAATTTAGCACATTGATATAAATCTGTGGTACTGTATTCACAGATCTGTTCTTATAAAAAAATTAATCAATACTCTGGCCAGCGCAGCGGTATAACCACTTACATGAGACTTTCTAGGGTAAAATTAGACAGCTACAGTCCCAAAAGGCAGGCGGAAATATTAAAGAGCTGTTAATAACCACAGTGGCCAAGTCAGATAATCTGGTGATTAGATGCTGAACGAACACAAATGCTGTCTATTTAAAGACAAGAATGTGTGGTTTGGTGCACCACCGCCTTTAACAGCTACAGTACTCTGACTGTTGTTCTGCAGAGCAGAGTTCAGGAGAGGGACAATGAAGAGAAAATGAAGGAATGGAAGTGGAGATGGAGAAAAAAAGAAGGAAGAGACTAAGAGCTGGAGAAAATCAAGGAAGAGATTGAAAACATAAACGTAGAGATGAGAAAATGAAGAAAGAGATGGAGAGAAAAAAAGGGTAGACAAAAAAAGAGAGTAAATATGGAAAAAATGGAGGTGGAGATGTGAAAATAAAGGCAGAGTTGGACAGATGGAGAAAATAATGGTAGAAATGAGAAAACAAATAAAGAGATGGAGAAAATGGATGTAAAGGTGGAGATAATGAAAGACAGAGTTGGAGGAAATAAACGTAACAATGAGAAAATGAAGGAAGAGATGGAGAAAATGAAAAGGTAAAGATGGACAAATTGAATGAAGACTTGGAGAGATGGAGAAAATAAATGTAGAAACGGAGAAAATGGATGTAGAGCTGGAGATTTAAAAAATGCGTAGAGGTGGGAGAAATAATGGTAGAGATGGAGAAAGTGAAGGAACAGATTGATAGATGGAGAAGGGTGGAGAAAGATGGAAGGTAGAGGTAGAGAAGAAAGATGGAAGTGATTGAAGGATGGAGAAAATTGAGGTAGTGATGGAGGAAATAAAGGTAACAATGAGAAAGTGAAGGAAGAGATGGAGAAAATAAATGTAGAAATGAGGAAATTAATGAAGAGATGGAGAAAATGGAGGTAGAGGTGGAGATAAAAAGGCTAGAGATGGAGGGAATAAAGGTAGAGATGGAGAAAGTGAAGGAACAGATGGAGCAAATGAAAGTGGAGATGAAGGAAAAAGGAAGAAGTGACTGAAATATGGAGACAATTATGGTAGCATTGACAATGTGATGGAAGTGATGGAGAAAACTAAGGTAGAGGTATAGAAGGTAGATAAGATGGATAAAAAGAGAATATGAAGGACAGAAATGGAGATAATTGTGGCAGAGATTGAGAAAATGGAGGAAAGATTAGAAGATTAAGGTAGAGATTAAGAAAATGTAGGATAGAGACAGAGAGAATGAAGATAGAGGTGGAGAAAATAAAGGTAGAAATAAGAAATTGAAGGAGAAAATAAAGGTGGGGTTTTTTTTTTATCCCCATGAAATTGCATTCATCAAGCTCCATTTGAAGGCTGGCAGTATTCCCATTGTGTGTCACTATCCTCACCAGAATGCTCAGAGGAGCCAGAAATCATTTTGACTTGATAAATATTTCATACCTGGCCATCATCACATCACCCTTCACCTCACCCAGGGACTAGGAGGTGAGTTGGGGAACTCCGGATCCGTGCCAGCCAAGGAAAGCCATTAGGCATAAGGATACGATCACACACTCTGAAAACTGTTCCACATGGAACTGGAAGTATCTCTCCAGATCGCCTTCAAGGCAGCCGCGGGATCTCCGAATAACCACCGGTCTGAGATGAAACCATGTGTTCGCTCAATAACTGCTTAACAAAACAAGGAAAACAGACCGAAATGGAAGAAAGGGAAAGAAATGGAGGACAAGCGAATAAGAAGAAAATGAAGGAGTGGAGAGGAGAGGTGTTGGTCAGAGTCTCATGCAGTGATTATTCAACACTCAGGCTGCTGCTGCACTGGCATTACACAAGGCTGTTTTCTCTCCCACACGATGCTGAAAGGAGAAAATTCAATCAGTGGCACTTGAATATTTCACGGAAATAGTGGAGGAATATTTCGCGTCCGAGCACGAGGCAAGAAAGCGCACACTATCGACCCGAGAAGGAGCTTCATCGGAGACTCCTGTTCCCTCGCAGGAGGGAACAATCAACCTCGCTCCTACAACCAAATCCCAAAAATTCTGTCTCCTTGACTAATGATCAGGAACGTTAGCCTGAACTGGAGGAGTTAGCGCGATAAATCTGCTGAATCATCACATTCGGTACACAGAAAATAAATCTTAGGGAAATCTAATCACTGGTGTCATAAATTTCTAAGATGATTGACGTTGTGGTTTATTTGTTGAATTAAAGGTTTAATAACAAAATTGAACGCCTCATAATTTAAACCTCAGATTTACATGCTGTTCAAACGCGTTACGCTTGCGGAGTTTGTAAGAAGTGCGTCGCATTCGATGTGATGTGAAGTCCAGCCGTTTGTCCGACGCAACCACAACACAGTTGCAAATACAGATTATAGAAATTTAAGATGCCACGTGAGCCCAATATGAAATGCATAATGAGTTGGTTACGAATAAACTCCATGTGTCTTGCTTTTGTTGCATCATATTCTGTATTTTTGACAACAAAAAAGCGCAGGTGCTTAAGCCAAGTCTGAACACTCAGAACTTTCCCTCCTTTAACTTTTAAAGTGCTATAAATTATAAGTAGACTGTTGATTCGAATCAATTCTGGCATTGCGGTGGTCAATTATTAGATTCGATATTACTAATGTTCCTACAGGTTTTAAATTATTATGAAACAATTAATGGTTTCTTCAGTCAAAATCATCTGTGCCACTCTGAGCTAAAGGTATAGATAAAAAAGGTAAAAGATTGAAGAAATAAAGGTAGAGATGGATAAAGTGAAGTTACATATGGAGAAAATTAAAGTGGAGATGGAGAGATGGAGGAAAATTAAGGTAGAGGTAGAGAGAAAAAAGAAAAAATTATTGAAAGATGGAGAAAATTAAGGTAACAATGAGAAAGTGATAGACGTGATGGAGAAAACGGAGGTAGCGGTACAGATGAAGAAGGCTAGAGATGGAGGAAATGAAGGTAGAGATGAAAAAAGTGAAGGAAGAGATGGATAGATAGAGAAAATAAAGTAGAAATATGGATAAAGTGAAGGTAGGGGTGGAGAAATGGAGGTAGAGATGGATAACATGAGAATATAAAGGACAGAAATGGAGTTAATTGTGGCAGAGATGGAGAAAATGGAGGAAAGATTAGAAGATTAAGGTAGAGATTGAGAAAATGTAGGATAGATATAGAGAGAATGAAGATAGAGGTAGATAAAATAAAGGTAAAGATAAGAAATTGAAGGAGAAAAATAAGGATGAGGTTCTTTTTTTAATCCCCATGAAACTGCATTCATCAAGCTCCATTTGAATGTTGGCAGTATTATAAAACAATTAATGTTTCTTTTTTTCAGCCAATCATCTGTACCACACTCCAGTCCAGTAGGTGGCGGTATTGCATGAACCATCCATTAACTTAAAAGAAGAAGAAGTAGCAGTTTGCATTTTCTGCAGAGGGTGTAATATATTATTTCGATTTATTATTTAGAATTTACCTTTTGAAAGTTTAGCTAAAAAGTGCAAAAAGCCAGCCAGTGCCCAAACCCCAGCCACTGGATGCAGTGCCGGTCTCAAGCCTGGATAAAATGAGAGGGTTGCGTCAGGAAGGGCATCCAGCGTAATGTTGATGATGAATTGATTTATTGACAATAATATTTTATTCAATTAAAAATGTATTAAAGGTTAATGTTTGTTTCACATAATATTTCTCCGTAGCTCCCATATCTATTACCTTGAACACTACAAGAGGGCACATGTGCAGTTCTGGCCCTGAGCAACATTTGACATTGTATTTTTAGTAACCCTCATTTTTGATCGAGGACAGCAAGACAAAAGTGTTTTAATACCCGTATTGTTCACGCTGTTTAGGTTTCATTAACTCGTTAACATAATGTTATCATTCATTATTAATGATTCATTGATTATTGATTGATAACATGTTCAGCTATCGGTTGAGAAAAAAAAAGTTGAAACTTGCAACTCTAGTTACAATTATACTGGCTCAGATACATAAAGTGACCCCCAGTCGATCCCACTATCTTCATCTGTATTCTTACAGTATACAAAGCTCCAGGGCACCAGTACATCGTGTTTCGAGCTCCTTTGCCCTTTTATGCACTAATTTAGAACAGGATTGTGTATTGTTAGATCAGTGTTTGCCAGACTTGATTTTCATCATCATTTTGTAACAGGGATATAAGATGATATGGATCAGATTGCAATTATATTCATACTGCGTACTGTATGTACTGTACATATATATGTATACTGTAGTGTATTGTGTTATGAGTAGACTGGATTATCAGACACAAGCCTGCAAGCACAGGTGTAAAGTATCACTGAACACAGAGATCAATATTCATGTCTAGATCAGGTGTATATTTTACACACTATATATTAATTAACACTTTATATTAAGCTATTACATATTTGTATCCATTGTTTTAAACAGCATTTGCTATACTGAAATAGAAAAAAAAAACATTTAACATTTATGTGGTTCTTTTGTGTGGCAATTTATGTATTGCAACACTGACTCCAAAATCTATTTTTCAATACCGTATATATAATTTTTATTTTTATTTATTTTTTTAAATATTTGTTTGCATTTGAGGTGGTAAAATGTTGCAATTCCTCTATAATCCTACAGGTGGTGTACTGTATCTGTGGAGTCTTATTAAGCATATGTATTATCTATTACTAGCGCAGCGTTTATTCAAACAGACAGCAAAAACACAAGAGAATATCCAAGACCTTGCAACTTACTGCTGTTTGTGCGTGAGCTCCTGCTCCTTGTTGACCAGGTCTTGCTTTAGGCCGGCCAGCATCTCGACCGACACGTCCACCTGGCGTGACAGCTCTGACGCCTTGTCCTCCAGTTCCTGCTTCTCCTGGCTGAGCCTTTCACTTTCCAGCTTGGCCTTCTCCAATTCCGTGCTCTTCCTCTCCAGCTCGGCCTGCAGGCGCCCGACACGTGCTGCGATCTTTTGCTCTACTTCTTCAGACAGCTTCTCCAACCTCTCGTCCAGCTCGAGCCTTTCAAAGGCCCTAGCCCTGAGACGTGCCAGGCCCTCCTCGTAAGCAGCTTCCATGGCACTGGGGTCCATTGAACTCATGGCTTTCTTCACCAGGATCTCGCCCAGTGGGAACTCCACATTGGGAAGGTAGCGGGCGCCGGCGGACGAGGTCGTGGCAAGCCCGAGCTCGTCGCCCGAGCAGGGGAATCGAGATTCGGCAGCCAGGGCGCTGTCGGCCACAAGGGGCAGCAGTGCAGCAGCGTCACACACACTGTTGGACTTGGAGAGCACGTACAGCGTCTCGTAGGTGTGGTTGTACTCCAGGTGGGCGCGCAGTGATGACAGGCTCCGGAAGCGTTTGTGCTCCCCACAGCGAGGGCAGCGGTACGGCAGGTCTAGAGAGGCCATGCCAGGCTCAGGCCACTGGCCGTCGCCCTGAACAGGCTGGGCACCAGAGACCTCTAGTCATCTCAGCTTCATGTAGGGTTCCGCAGTTCAACCACATGATGAAATGGAAAAAATCTATACACATTCCACCTTTGGATTTAGGACTTATTTTTGTTTTTTCTTGGATGCATTCCACTGTACTTTCTTACATGTTCTTGGCATGGGAACTGCATCCAACCCTGGGGAGAAAAAACACAGAGTACAGATGAATTATAAAATAAAACGCAACAAAATCCGTCAAGAGTCAGGTTTGTTGAACATATTTAACAGGGTCAACTGACACATTTCCAGGATGCCAGTCTGAACGACTACCTCTGCTGAGACATTTCTATCTGACTAAACATTCCAACAGAAATATACAATCCTAAAAATACATGTTCATAGGGAAGAGAATTGTTCAATAGTACACTTTCAAGATGAATCATCTCCATACGGATATTATGAAGTGGATGTTTACAACATGCAAGGGTTGGGATTTCGGTTAAAACCTACATTACATAACAATGTCCTTTGAATATATTTATTTTTAAGAGAAAAATCTAAACCATAGCAACTGTTGCTAAGATGAACATCTTCTCAAATGTGGAAACTCAACTGTCCAGTCAGGAGACGAAGTAGGAACTGCTGTACTACTGTAGATATTCAACGGACAGAACATGTCAGAATACAGGTTTGAAAACAACCCCCACCCATACCGATGACCTTAACTGTGAAGCTTAATCTTCATCTATTTGCCTTTCTGTGAAGCTTCATCACCAATCACTTCACTTCGCCTGGATGCTGATTCTACCCAAGAGCCTTTAATGGTGGACCAGGCTACCCTAGAACTTCCAGAACTCCATCCCATGTTCTAAGATTTCTCCCTCTTGTTATAGCACCATAACCATTTACAGGGTAAGGACACAGTCTGCACTGAAAAATATCCTTTTATATAACTTGAATTTGAGTGTGAAAAAGGGTACAATGTTGACGACCTTCTTGTCATGTCCTTGTTACATCTGCTCCATCCATCCATCCATCCATCCATCTAGGAACCTCTGTAGTCCAACTAGGGACCGTGGGGGCCAATGGTGACCATTGTGTTTATTCCCATTTGTACAATTGTGGTAGGACCTACATCTGCTCCACTTTCTAAAAATCTAGTTTATCCTTGATAGCTCAACTCTGTTCCCTCTCTTGATGTTCACCATGATTAAAATCCCCATGATGGCTATCATATTGACGAAATCTGTCACCCTGACACTACATCATTTTCTACTACCGCCTTCAACCATTTTAACCACTGAAGCGGTTTTTCTCCAGAGAACAGTGTCCCTCATATCAGCAACAAAACCACAACCTAGCGAGCATTCACAAGATGGACAAATTCATGCTAAATCGGCACTCTTCTTCTGTTCCGCTCCACATCCCATTCCCTGATGGAGGCCTGGATGATGCTTCAGCTTCGTCTAAGCATCCAGCCAATTCACTCTTCCACCAGGTAACGTTAACTTCAGCTGAGAAAGCAAATCAAAGTGAGTGAGTGTAGCAAGAGGTGAAATATCAAGGACGCTTACAGTATGTAAACTTTAAATGCTGATATGTTGGATGATCTCCACTGGTTATGAAAGATCAACCAATAGTCCACTTTTCTAAACAACCTCCCAGCAAACAGAAAACATCCCCCCTCATTCAGGGAACTTTTGTGACAATTACATTTCACCATGAGATGCGCCAGTCTATCCCGATCTCCCTACTGAATACTCATGTACCAGTAACACCTATCCATCCCTTTGTCTGGCATCTGCTTTAAGAAAACCCCGAGAGCCGTCTACTCTGTCAGGGACGAGGCTGCATCCAGTGGCATTTGGATCAGGCGATTAGTCTTTGAGTGACATTCGGTGTTACAGACTCAATTAACCCAGTAAGACAGTCAGGAGGATGTTTCTTTCACAAATCAGTAAATCTAATTAATGATGTGTACGTCTGTAGACTGATGGCGGTGTCATGAGGGAAAAAGCGCAGTCTCTAGAGAGCATGGAGGACGAACTGGAGTAGCATCGGTGACTGATTGAAGGCAAAACATTGGCACTGAGACCGAAACAGTCAGCTGGTGATGGAAAGACTTTGCTGATGCTAACTCAAATCAGACATCCTCGGAGAACTCGTTTTTATAAAAATGACCATATGTTCTTTAAAAAAAAAAACATAATATTTTAAGCCAAAATTATTGATACATCTAGGAAATATTTAAAAATAAAAACGGACTGATTGCAATTTTTTTGTACAATACAGATTTCAAATATATATTTTTTTTTCTGACCTTCAACAGTCGGACCTGTTCATATCGATTTCTAATAACTATAATTCAGATCATACAGAAATCTTTTTCTAACTATAATATAAAGTTAAACTCCATAATGAAGTGTTATTAAATAACTTTCACCATTTTCTTCAAAAGGTTACAGGAATATTTCTAGAGCTTTTTTGTATGTTCACGCACATGCTTGGCTAGCACTGCTACAGTTTTGACGTTAGAGTGAACATGCACCCCTTCCCCGAGAGTTTCTTGGTACGGATCGCTGCAACAGGATTCGAACTCGCGATCTCCAAATGATCTCAGTGCCATGCGTTTGATCGCCGCCCATGAAGCATAAAAAAACTTTGGATTCAGGTCACAAGCTCCTAGATTTGAAGAAATTGCGTTGCGTTTGAAGAAATCATTTGTGTTGAAGTATGCGAAGATCAGAACCAGGAAGGAGGAAGCCAGAAACTAGACGATGAAACAATCGAACAGGACTGAGGTTCGAGATTACGGATATAAAGCAGGAGGAAACATAAATAGACAAAATAATATCAAAACAACAAACGCAACATGTACTGTAAGTGACCTGTGGAATGGTAGGGGCACGAACAGAACCAAAACAGAAACCGGAATAAATGCATACGCGAGAAACAAATACTGTATAAGCACAGGACGATCTACGCTTCGGGAACTTCAACGATTAAAATTTTGTCGAAAGTCAGAAATATTAATTGTGATTCAAATGTATTACGCATAATCAGCATTTTTTTGCTTCTGTATGTTTGTGCTCAAAATATCAAACGTTGCATTTGTTATTCTAATCATACAACATATATTAACTTTAAGATTTAAGATCCTTTTTTTTTTCTTAAAGATTTTATATATATATTTTTTATAAATACTGTAACCATGTCTGAAAAAAGGAAATTTACAAAAGGTTTTAAAATGCTTCCTTTTATGTGCCTTTAATGTGTAGATTACAGCCTGTATAGATTATGGGGGACTGGAAGCAGACACACACACACACACACATGTCTGTAATTAATCATGCTTTTTAAACAATGAAAAACTAAACACTGTGGACAACGGCGCAAGAAAACGACTCACATGACACAGATCGCAAACACGGCACCTGTCCCTTCTCCTGTGTCCTACTGGCGGCCTCTGATCCAATCCAGGATCTGCTTCCCTGTGTTTTTTATTTTCTACAGTAGCGTCATGATCTCCATACTGAAGCCTGAAGAAAGCTCTCATGAGAAGAATTCGCTTCTGAGAACACTCTTTTAAAACAGTCTTTTAAAAAAATAAAAATACCAAGGCCACATCTGACACTGGCAGCGCCCAGCTTAAAGTCCAGTTACCATAGAGACGCTTCCCTCTCCTGTACAAATACATAAACGAGATGCTGATTCAGAGCCGATCGTTAGGCTAATACGCAGGTTTACCGCGTGTCTTCACATAACCCGTGGACTGCGCAGGGCTTTCTATGCTGTAATTGCCTTCTGTTTGGTCTTTTGTCTGACCTTATTGTGCCATGATGATTCCTCGTGCTTTTCTCGAAGACCTTATCAGAGCAAACCCAATCTGACGCTCGGAATTAACCTGGCCTGCTTTCTTTAAAATTCCCCAAATGGCTTTTGATTATTTTTCCTGCTTCTTTCGAGCGGGAATCAGAGATAAGAAAGTCATGAAAGCAAGATTAAGAACAGATCGATTGGTCAGAATAATAAATAAAAACAAACAGGAGAAACTCCATCAGATGCCGTAATTTGGTCTGAAAAGTCCAAAATGATTATATAAAATACTAGAAGTTTCCTCCATTCTGAATCGCTAAGAATAAACTCAGAAGAAGGTGGCAAAATAATAATAATTACCATGCAAAATATGTTAGTGACAATAATTTGCAAATCATGAATCTTAAGAATTAGTAATACAAACTGTACTTACTGTACAAACAATACAGTTTTTATCTTTTTTTTTCTTATGCATTTGAAGTTATACAGTAGCTGTTTTACATTGCCACATATTTAATATTTTTACTTCAGTGTCATTTCATCAAGGTTGATTCTTTTTTTAGACTTTATTTTTATATGTATATAGATTAGTGGTGGGCATAGATTAATTTTTTTAATCTAGATTAATCTCACTGTAATTTTGGAATTAATCTAGATTAATCT
>JAQMYI010000013.1:17205299-17221697 GCA_030014275.1 Clariallabes melas | reverse complement strand
GCTGGTTGTTAATTGGTGATTTCTGAGGCTGGTGACTCTAAATGAACGTCTCCTCTGCAGCAGAGGTCAGTTTTAGTATCACAATATGTACCAGAATCGATTATTTTCCACGCCTCAAACATATAATAAGCACTACATATACACACTGATCAGCTGTAACATTATGACCACCTTCAGTAGGTCCCCCTTTTGCCACCATAACAGTCACTCAAATCCTTACTCTAGGCCATTGTTTTCTGCTTCCAACACATTAACTTAAAAAAGGTTCACTTGAGGCCTAAAACATCTCATTCAGTTCCAGGTGCTGTTGTATTATAACTCTAGCTACTGTGAGAAGAGCCAAATTGTGATGAATCAGAGCAACGCCATATATCCTAATATATCTTGACATCATGATTACCCCCTTTTTGCACCATTAAGTCAAAGGCTACTATAAAACATCGGTATTCTTGAAACAGTTTCCTCTTCACATATTGTGACTTTATTCTCATGACATTGAAACCTATGATTTCTGAAAGCCTTGAGGAAAAATCATCGCTGGTAAGCTGATGTAAGAGATGTGGAGTGAGCAATGTCTGATTTAAGACTGGCATTAACATTCACATCAGGACTCGGGCCTGGAGAACGGACAGCGAGGCCGAAACTGCCGATGTTTTTACCTCGGTGGCGGAAAACCTGCTGTCGCTAAGGATGCTGGATGAGTCGACGGGGACAGGTTTACGGGACGAGCGTAAAAATAAAAAAGGGAGGGCAGGACGAAGAGACAGGACAGTGTACAGACAGTAAACGGTTATGAAGGACTCGCAGGGGACGTGAAGGTCGACTTCACAAAGAAGCGCGCAAACCTGCTTTAATGTTACCGCTAACGGTATTACAGGCTAATCCTGTCACTGCTCGGATCCATGCTACATTTTGCTAACAGTAAGTACAGTTTTTTTTAAGTTTCTCTGCTTGGATTTGCAAGCTACTCTATGCTAAATGTTAAAGTTTAATCTTAAACTTGAAAAAAATGTATTGTTAATGAATGATATGCAACTTGATCAGAATAAACACGCTGAATAGAATCTTTTAGCGACAGAGCTAACTTAGCAAACATACAAGCAAAGCCATACCTATGAAAGCTAGCAAACCTATCTAATGTTAGTACATTTTGTCTCTTAATTCTTACGTTACTTATACAATCTGATGTCACATCCCGTGTTTTACTGCTTTTGGACCAATCACATTTGATATGCAAATAATTCAAAGATGATAACAAGTCCAGAAGCAAATTCAAGGACCTAACATCGCTAATTAATGTTACTGACTAGCACTACAATCAAAATAGTATCATACTCATGTGATGTCACAAACTACGCTCCAATATTTCAACCAATCAAACCACATTTAACATGCAAATCATCTCCTTCTAACTTTAAGTATGGAAACAAAGGATGTACGTATTATAAAGCTCTAAAAAAGTACAAGGTTATTATTATTCTACATATAGATTTCATGCATGCGATTTGGATCGTTTCACTTTTTGACAGACAAAGTATACAGCCATCAGCAAGTCAAATCCCAATTTCCCAAAAGCGTCAGCATCTTTTTTTTTCGTTATTAAACACGATCCCCTTTTTTCTCTCTCTTCTAATGGGCTGTGGCTAAAATCAGCGTCTCGGAGGATGAGGCTACTGTACCTCCCCATTACACTGGCTCCTATTGATCTCAGGGCTTTTCCATTGAACCAATTATCTTTCATTATCCACAGCTCATGCTAACAGTCCAGTCGAATCTCCAGCGCTATCACAGAACACTGCTGCATACAGTACTTTATAACAGCCTGAAGATATGTTAAACGGTAATGACGGTAACGTAACCCAGCAAAACGACACGGCACGGAAACCTGTAAGTGTTCCGTCATTAACGACAGTAATACTTGCGGATAGCTACTCTAATGGTCCAGAGAGCGTAAAGATGGAGGGAAAAAATCGATTCATTTATGAAATTGCACTGGAATTTTTTCGTAATTTTATCTGAATAATCTCATATATAGATATATAGATAGATTTGGGTCTGAACGGACACAACAATGCAGCCGAAAGTCATTTTAAGTCAAAATAAGCTAGCGTATTTTGTATGAAGGGGCGGAGCTACAGTGATGCACAAAAAAAAAAGAGTAAAATGAAAGTAAAAACTAGATCGAAATCTGATTCGTCGTCCTGCGGGTGGATTTAGAATGCGCTGTTGCTAGCTACTGTATGTTAGCGCGACTATATACTTTAGTATTAGCATGGCATGATAAACGAAACAATAGCAACTCATAGCATGACCTGAGCTACGGGAGATAAACTGAAATAAACGTTGCTAAGGTGACACAGATGGGCGCACAGATCTTGCCATTGCACAAGTCATTGTATCAAAAGACAAGTTTCAGGACGACGTTTTTTGAATCAGATCGTCCCTGTAATGGTCCACTGGTCATCGATGGGTGTGGGATGTGTGTGTGTTTCCACTTTTTAAATCTGCATCTAATGATGCATTATATTTAGAATTTGTGGCTTTGAACCCAAACACCAATGACGTCTAAAACAGACCTGGAGTCGTAATGTGGGTCGGCGCTGTCGCTCTCGGACGTCCCATAGATTTGTAATAAACAGTGATATTGAATGAATACGTGGAAGGTGAAATGTAAAATACACAAAGTAGTAAAAGCCCGGGCTGAAATCAATACTGATGCAGGAAACGACCAAATATGGCACTGTAACAGACAGACTTTTTTCATTACAGCACTTTGGAGAAGAAACCAGATAGATGAAAGGGCAACTTAAAGCGATCGATGTGGAATCTACAGTTTCATCTGGTCGCACGCTTCTCACATCGCCGTCAAGTATCGGGGTCTGATCCGCGTGTCTGTGGGTGGTTTAGTTTTACGGCCAGGCAAAAGTGTGGAATATACAGTACAGTAAGATGCAAAGGGAGCGCATTCCTACCGAACAAGGAGGGTGAAGACTATCACGTGTGTTTCCTCCATGACACGTAACGCCACATCTTTTCGAACTACTGGTCACGTGGTTAAACACACTAGGATGAAAGTGCTATCCACCCCTTCCAATTACATAAGCTCAAAGACACCAGTGATTGGCTAGTGACACCACGTCTGACGTGAGGCTGCAGGTATGACATCCCTCTCGCCTTGACAATACCGGCTACAAATGCCTGCAGGAATCGAGCTCGCGATCTCCAGATGATGGTGAGAATGCATTTTGTTCACACCACCCAGGAGCGCATTTCCTAATAGAACTACAATAATGCTGTTATTTTGATTAACTGAATGTTTAAGACAACCAACGGCCAATTAGGAGAGAGGAACCGAGAGAAAGAAAGAGAGAGAGAGAGAGGGAGAATTGATGTATCATGATACATCAAAATGGATTCAGTTGTGATGAAGATTTAGCATTACTCCTGCTGAGTAGTTTGATGTTATACAGCAGTAAGTTCTGACGAGCAATCTGATTGGACGAGAGGCGTTCCACAATTGTTGATAATAGACGATAACAACACTGGGACGTTTATATGCATCGCTGCGCATCCTTGATGACTGTCAATTACACCAAGTGTCGGTCACACCATGAGTTAAAATAGCGCAGTACTGAGGAGAGAGCAGCTGCCTGACAAAACCCACATTCACAACCAGTCACAGAAGCACTTTCAGCAGGAACACACATCTGATAACGTGATGTCGTCTTAAACAAAACGCTGTCTCTGCAGGAATCGCTCATAAATCGCCTCTGAACCATCTGTGTTGTTTTATTTACAGCTACAAAGCTAACTAGCTTCCAACACAAGGCTGGATCACAAATCCCTCTCTATCCCCTGATCAAGGGCACTACTTGGTGTGCGGAACAAGGGATTGTACACCGTATATAGTGCACTAGCTTTCCATTGAACGCTATTTAGGATTCGACCCCCAAATAACCACGGAAGAATATGTGTGGGCGGAGCTAAATAACTGGTTACATAAAGAAACAAATCATAATCAGTTGATAATAAATGGTGTTTGTAGAACTGTCGTATAAAATCAATATCACAGTTGAGGTTGTGATGTTGTACTGAATATCAGCACAACTGTGATATCTCAAGTACTCAGGTTGCATCAATCACAGCCATGTCGATATTCAGTACAACAGCACGACCTCTGTGAAAGATAGCAATACACACACACACACACACACACAAGTCCGGGTATCTCCAGAATTTTCCATAATCATAACCCACATTATGCAAGTTATTATACTTACGGGTCCAAGCACCAAAGTCAAAGTTAACACAGATCACTTTTTTGTATCAGTGGAAACTTCAGGAATAGAAAGCATTCATCTGGAGTCTGTGAATTTGAATCCCAAGCATGAGTCCTTGGGAGCAAAACTGGCAGAGTTCCCAGGGACAGAGTGGGGTATGCTTGCTTTTGCATATCGAGCATCAGCAACACTAGCCACTCATGGGTGCCTTTGAACCCACGAAGATGGAAATGTGATTTCCTGATTTAGGTCTGTTACGCTGCCCCCTCAAAAAAACATTGATTTAAAATGATACAGTCAGCTGGCTTCACGTGCCGTGGTGGAAGCAGGAGATAGCCTTTACTCTTCCTGGTGGGGAAGCTGTCGTCTAATAAGGGAGAGCCACCGGACCGGTGGGAAGTGTCCATGACTAAATTAAGGGATCAAAGGTACAAAGGCGCTGCACGATTAATCGCATAACAATTGAAATTTCAATATGGACCTGTGCAATTATTGAATCGCAACTATGCATAGCCAGGATTTTATGTAGATTTTGTCAATTTAAAGTTGGAAGAAACCAGAGTACGCAGAGGAAACCCATCAAGCACGGGGAGAACATGCAAACTCGGACGGAACGGACCCTAGAGGCGAGGCGACAGCACTCACCACTACACTCGACTGCTACAGATAATAAACTACACTAAAAAACCTACAGACTATAAACTTTTACTATTAGCCATTTTATACTCTATAAGCCTGTAGAGTTGTTGATTAAATTATAACCACATCATACTTTTAAAAATAAATATTTTTTTCTCCGAGGCCCTGGTCATGAACAAACTCTCGAATGGCCATATCTCAGCAACTGGAGATGATAAACTTTTGAATCAGGAATCTAAAATTATACATAACTCAAATCACCCAAAATGCAACTTAATAATTTAATAGCTTTCTCAAATCGCAGGTCTATCGTTAAGAGGATCTGAAGATATTCTTGGAATCTTATCCATGTACGTACAAAATCATTTGCTTTAGATTTCATGGGAAAACAACGGTGAGTTTTATTTTCTCAATCTCAGGCGGGAAATGACATCCATCTCTCAATAATGTTATAATGACACATTAGGACGTGTTTCGGTTTGTTCCAGCGGGAAAGCGGAGATGAATTTGGACCTGAATTACGACGTTCTCCATGGTGTATCTGATCAGGTTTAATAGAGATATTGCTAACATCCATCCCATCCATCCATCTAGGAACCTCTGTAGCCCATCTTGGGACCGTTGGTGGCCAATGGTGACCGTTGTAATTATTCGCATTTTTACGACCGTAGTACGTAGGACCTCCGATCAACATTCACACACACATTCACACACTACGGGCAACGCCAATGAGTCTAATCTGCATGTCTCTGGACTGTGGGAGGAAACTGGATTACCCAGAGGAAACCCACCAAGCACACATTGCATACAGACCCCGAGGAGGGAATCACACCTAGAACAGTGCTAACCGCTAGCATTGCTGACATCCAGGATGCACAAATGAATCAGGTGTGAACGTGTATTCTTCAATTATCCGGTCTTGTGCACTGTAGTGTCTATACTATAGTCTGCGAAGGCCTACATAATAATAATAATAATAATAATAATAATCAAAGATGTAACACTGATTAGCTTATGTGATATGCTTCCACACACTAATCCGTGACACACTGATACACACCAATCGACACCTCATGCTTAGGATGAATCTTTCAAAAGAAAAAAATAATTTTAAAAAAGTTGTATTAGTAGTCACGTGATCAAACGAGGAAAATCAGCTGCCGGTGATGTTGCAATGACACATGTTGCGGTGATGAAAAGCAGACATGAATTGAGATCCTTTTGTGCGTGTGGCATCCGATCAGGTCTGATACACATATCGCTGACATGCAGGATGCACGAACGTGATGCAGGTGTAAACGAGATGTGTTTACTACAAGGTCAGAATACACTCCTGAATTCTGCAGAGATCTATATAATAACAACAACAACAACAACAATAATAATAATTATATGAGATGGCATCACTGATTTGAGGATGCATGTTCCCACCACACACACACACACACACACACACAGATACACATCAATCAACACCTCATGCTTACACTGGATCACACTAAAGATGCAAATCACATCCATATCAGGTCCAAAGGAGACACTGATCGGAACAGGAGCCGGACCCGTTATTAATAATAATAATAATAATAATAATAATAATAATAATGATGATGATGATGATGATAATAAGACATTGTTATCATATGATGGTCTGTGCCAGATGATGGTGATGGTGATGCCAACCAGGTTTGCACCATTTCTCTCTGTCTCTGTGCGTCTCCCTCCCCTCTCCTCCGGTGCGGCTCCTCTCCTCCTCTCCTCTCCTCTATAATAACCCCGGTATACCGGAACGCGCGCGCACCACGGACAAGGAGGAGAAGGAGAAGGGGGACGCGCGCGCGGCCACTGCGCTCATGCTGTTCCATGTCGGGGGACAAAACAAAGCAATGTGAAGAACAGGGTAAAATCTCAGACACGTTGAGAATAAACGGTCTCTCCTCACCTCTCTCTCTCTTTCACCCCTCTCTCTCTCTCGTTGTCGGTTTATCCCCCGGTATTTTCCTCCCGCGGAGCCGAGAACGCGCGCTCCGCTGGCGCTGACGTCACGCCGCTGCGCTCTCCGCTCTGCAGCATGACGCGCGCGGCGCGCAAGAGCTCGACACGGGTTGCCAGATCGCCTCGGATTCACCCCGCTCTGTGTGAGTTTGTGTGTTTGCATTTTCATGCTTTCTCAGGAGCGTGGTTTCTCAGTCTAAGTGGATATACTGTACGTCTGGGTATTAATGATTGGATTTTTATACTTAACAAGATAAATGAGTGGGTGAGCAAGTGAGTGAGAACAGTCAAACTGGCAACCCTGGAAAACAAACAAACAAACAAATACAAAACTGAAACATCGAATTATAGCTGTATCAAAACTCGACTCGATTCTAGGGAATATTATAGTGAGGAGGAGAATATACTATAATTATACTAATATTATAGAGAAAGAGATTATATGATTATTATAGAATAAGTCACACAAACAATTATTAAACAAAGGTTTTACAAAATTACTGTATCACAGTATTATTATTATTATTATTATTATTATTATTATTACAGAGATGAGGAGATAAGACGATTATTATTATTATTATTATTATAGAGAGTAGGAGAATATACTGTACAATTATTAATGTTATAGAGAAAGAGATTATATGATTATTATAAAATAAGTCACACAAACAAATATTAAACAAATGTTTAACAAAATTACTGTATTACAGTAGTATTCTTATTATTATTATTAACCTTGCTTTCCTTTTTTTTTTTTTAGAATAATGTTTAAAAGTGTCACTTTATCATTGACTGCAGAATTAAATGTTTGTACTTTTTTTAAAAATATATATTCACTAATTATTACTCTTTTTCTATACCGCTATACCTTTTCTATACCACTTTCTATTTGCTAGTACAGTGCAAGTTGCTAACTTCAGACGTTTTGGAGAGATGATTTTATATGTGGCCCCAAAAATGGACATTTTTCAGAGTTATACTGTCTCGCTTCAAACAATAATAATTTAAAATGAAAAGCTTAAAAAGCAAAAAATGTGTACTGTAGTGTCCGTAACCATGTCAAATTCATGTTGTAATATCTTAACGATTTTAGATTTTAGAATAATACACTTTTTTAAGTTTATGTCTTTTCATGTGAAATCTAAAGGTCACGTTTCCTCTGAATGACAGTTAAGATCGTTGAAGATTTGAATTCCAAAAGTAACGGAAACTACAGACATAAAAGGGCATGAAACTGTATTTAGCAAATGTGTTTCTTTCTATCTAATAAAAATATAAATGTGTATGCATATTTACAAAAAACAAAGCATGGATCGGGAGATGAGAAGAACCTCATTAAGTGCTGAAAAAATGGTGTTATATGATCCTATCTGAAAATACACTTTTTCACCTACTGTCGGTGAGACACTTTTAGCACCAGTACCATGTTTGGCTGATTTGGACAGAGTGCCAATCCATCCATCGTAGGGCACACACATCCACACACTCACACTCATTCACACACTACGGACAATTTGGGAACACTAATTACTCTAATCTGCAGGTCTTTGGACTGTTAGAGGAAACCGGTGAACCCGGAGGAAACCCACCATGCACGGGGAGAACACACAAAAACCCAGACGTGGGAATCGAACCCGGACCCTGAAGGTGCGAGGCATCAGTGCCAAAAATTACCTTCGCTCTTTGAATCTTGAGTGAGTGAGAATAGTCACTCTGGCAACCCTACAAGAAAAAAAAAAATCTAATGGAGGAATGGAGGAGTCGAAGAGTCATAGAGTCAGTTGATTCCGAATGAATCAACCGACTCTAACTCTAAAGAGTATGGCATGACAGAAAACCTACCAAGACATGGACGTCCACCTAAACTGACATGCCAGGCAAGGAGAGCATTAATCAGAGAAGCAGCCAAGAGGCCCATGGGAACTCTGGAGGAGCTGCAGAGACCCACAGCTCAGGTAGGAGAATCTATTATTCCACAAACCTGGCCTTTATGGAAGAGTGGCAAGAGGAAAGTCATTGTTGAAAGAAAGAATGAGAAAGAGACGTCCTATTTGCAGTTTGTGACAAACCAATGGGAATAAAAAATTCCCATAGAATAATAATTAATTAATAATAATAATTATTATTATAGTAGGAGTAGTAGGAGTTTAGCATTGCATCTATTTATTTCATCTCATATTATTATATTCATTGTCTTGTATAAAGCATGAAATAATTATTAATGTCAATGCCAAAAAAGGGGGCGTGCAACTTACAGGTGAATAAATGTACAGAACAAATTTACTTGAGTAAAGTTACCTACGGAATATTGAAGTCATGCATAAGATTGTATTTTTATGTTTATTGATATTAAATAATAAATTATCATTCATAATGTCCAATTTCTTAGAGTTTATTTTGTTTGTTTGTTTTTGGACAGCCACACCTCCAGCTGAAACAGAGCTTCCCAGCTCCGCCCCTCCACAATCATATCCCTAAATGTGCACATCTTTAAAAAAAAATAATTTTTAAACTTGCATTGAATTACTTTGAAGATTTCACCTAGTGAATTCAAAAGTAAATATTACTTATTTTAATGTGAACACATTCATGTGTGCTCTACTGTTACTGTAAATGAAACACTCAGGATTTATAGTATAATACAAATTAACAACCTGAAATATATTATAATCATTAAATCTTCTTCAAACTGAGGTGAAATCTGCTGTCTTACATTTTTTTGCATCATTTCAACTGTGCACAAGAATCAGCTGGAAATGAGTCACGTGTTGTCCAAGGTCCCTGATACCAGGGTCAACTATAATGATCAACAGCACCTCCTGGTGGTTAAAAGTTTAAACTGTAACCACAAATGCATGCAGAGAATTGTACATCAGGTACAAACAAAACAAAAACCTTATTGATCCAAACATTCCCTATGTTTTTGAAATTTGAATTTTCTTCTAAACATTATGGAATAAATATATTTACACTACATGATGTGATAGTAAAGTATGCCATAATGTACATCATATACCGTGTATTATATTTATCATACCATATTTCATCTATACCATCAATACCATATATCGTCTATACCTAGATATCTAGATACCCCTGTAGTCCAACTAAAACCAGTGGTGATTGCCATTGTATTTATTCCCACCTGGTTTCGACTGTGGTAGGAACATTCAGACACTCATTCAACACTACGCCTATCAGCCTAATCTGCATGTCTTTGGACTGTGGGAGGAAACTGGAGGACCCGGGGGAAACCCACCAAGCACCGAGAGAACATGCAAACTCCATGCACACAAACTTGAGGTAGGAATCAAACCTGGATCCTGGAGGTGCGAGGCGACAGTGCTAACCACTAAAACACCATGCCACCACAATCTCTACCACATATGTATATACATCTTCTATAACATCTACACCACATGTCATCTATACCATATACGCTATATCCCACCATAACATATCCACACCATCTACACCACATATACCCGTATATTATCTATACAATCTATACCACATATCAACTTTAAAATCTATACCACAGAGTCGGGCAAAGAAATGTATACACACTTCAGGAAAAGAAAAATAGTATGATGTATATTATATTAATATTATAGTAATAATATGATCATATTCTTATCATAATATTGTGGGCCACCGATATAGATGATATATGGTATAGATGATATGTTATAGATGGGAACAGATGGGATATGGTTTATATGATAAAGATAACATGGTATATATGAGGGGGGAAAGAAAGCCAAAAAACACATATAAACACTTCAGGAATTTTTATAATTAAAATATTTTAATACTAAATTTAATGCTGTACATTATACATTGATTTGTGAATTGTTACTTTTACATGAATGCATGTTAATGTACACCTTCTTGGATTATCTATCTATCTATCTATCTATCTATCTACACTATATTCCCAAAAGTATGGTTGTTGAGTTGTTGAGTTGGACTAATGCGATGTGTAAAACCTGTAACAGTGTTTTCGTGTTGTGTCATTGATTTAATAAATATGATTTGTAATGCTGCGGTGGAAGAGGAATAAAACGTCGGTACACACAGGCTGGTTTACGTTTACATCATTCCATCTTTCCTTTTATGGCGATGAGCTCTACAACCGCTCGTCCTGTAGTCACGATGTTAGTCATATTTCTCTGAGAACTACAGAAAACTACAGAATGAGCTATTTACAACACACACACACACACACACACACACCACACACCACACACACACGCCCCTGTACAATCTTTATAATTCAGATGTAGCCAAATTGACAGCCATACTATAGCATAATTACTATCCTCTCAGTTCCCTTTGTGTTTTGATTGGCTCCGCGCGAGACGTGCTGCGCTTTTCACTTGCTCTTTATTCACAAGCGCTTGGTCTGGATATTATTAGTTCGCTTTTGCTTAGCAATCATAATATGTGACATTTCTACAACGTCGTCATTTCTGTGAAAGAGCACAGTGAGGATGAGGAGGAGAAAGCAAAAACAACAACAAAAAAACAGTGAATGATGAGATTGAGACTGTTTTATTTTATTTTTTTTACTTTTTTTTTGACCCAACAGTGTGAGCATCAAGTAATTGTATCAGAAATGAAAGAAAGGTGATGCTTTAAAAAAAATTGAATCTGAAAAATTAAAGCAACAAAATGTGAATTCCTACTGTAGCAAAGCAGATTTAAAAAAAAACATGCAGTTCATTTCTCTACCAATAGGGGGCAGCAAAAGTGTACATATTCATATGATGCATTCCTGCAAACCTGCAAGAACATGCAGACAGTTTTACTGGTTTATTTTGTAATGAGACACTGGTGGGCTTTATTTTAAATAAATAAATTAACTTTTTTTGAATTAATTATTTAAAACATAAGCAAAATTGAATAAGCTATACTAAAATTATTAATTTAATTTCATTTAATAGTCTTTTATTCAATTAGTCATTATAATTATCAGAAATTGTATATATTTACCGTACATGTGGACACACCACAGTTTTACCTAATTTATTCTCCTACATATTCCTTTGTATGTATTTCATATTGTACATTATATATATTAACTTTTTTTAAAATACAAACTAACACTAAAACAAACATCAATAAAAAATAAATGAATAAATGAATTAAATAAAAATATGAAATAAGTATTTATGTTTATCTCCTCATTCCTGATCTGTGCATTCACTTTCAGCTTTATTAGAAATAATTATACACCTGTTTATTCATGCAAACAGTGTCCAGTCCTGATGAGAAAGGATGGAGAAGAACGGCGAGACTGATTTTCTCTGACAAGATGACTAGTTGTACCTCAAACAGCTGCATTTTCCATCCGTGATGAGCAGAAAAGCATCTCAGAATACACAACACCTGGGGATATGAGACTGATTGGATACAAGAACAAAGAGATCCAAAAAGCTTGGAAATATTAATAAAAGAAATCGCAAAATCTGTTGGATCTTGCTTTCCGCTGCTGGTAGAAGGGTCTAGGGTCTATCACCAGTTCAGGCTGTGGTGGTGGTGGAGCTGGAGTACTGGTGTGGGGAACGTTCTCTTGGCACACACTGGGTACCTTAATTCCTGCTAAGCATCATTTGAACCCCACAACCTATCTAGGTATTGTTCCAGCATAGCATTATGCACAAAGTAATTACTTTATTATTATTTTTTTATTATTAATAAATCCGTATCAATTACAGTATGTGATACAAAACACATCAAAGAACTCACACTTTTTTAATTGTTTGAGCCGATAATTGGTTCAGTTCGGTATTGTGCATGCAATTTTTTTTCCCATGCAAATCCAAATCTCACAAATGTCAATTAAATCTCTTTTAAAATCCAAGTATTAAGACAAGGTCATGATTTGACTATTAGATTAGACCTTCAGTACGTCCAATTTCTAAAAACACAAGACTAACTAAAAAAAAAATCTAAAAATGAGTCAGTTTCTAAATCACTAACCTTGATTTATTTCGAAATTATTTCCCACCAGAAATGAACTTTTTCTTTCCCTTTACTCTGTTCTGATTTCTTATAATAAGTATAATAAAATGAATAGGAGAAATATCACACACACACACACACACACACACACACAGAAAGAGAGAGAGCAGAACTCTGCTGCAGTCCAGCTAGCTTTTCTACTTTGAAGTATTGAATTAGATTTGATGAAATAATAATTATAGGATCAGAGCCAACTATATTTATACATCAGCTATTAAAGCAGCGGTATGTAACTTTTAGGAGCTAACAGACCTCACTGCTAGGAGAATTTATGTATGAGCTTTTCTGTATCTAGGACTGACAGTGGAGACCACCATCTGAGAAGGCATAAAGGGAAATTTGTCCATGAACTAGCTACTACCTAGCTATTATAACTAGCATTAACATTAAATAAAACACATCAAATAAAAATTATGAATCATTAAACTTTCTAAAAAAAATTATAATAATAATGAGCTAATTATGTGTTGCTAGCAGCTCATCGTTAGTATTTGTGCTGCCACAGAGGAAACAAATTAGCTAATGGACAATTTTTTTTAACCAGTAAAATTTTACCTTCAATTTTATCAATATAATTTGTATTATGATAACAAAATCCGAGTGCTGCAGTGTGGGATATGCGTTCACAATCGAGATTTCCGCCTCCATTTTAAAACGTTTGGAAATCACTAATGTCAGGTGAACCTAGCGATTCCCATGGTGCAAAGAAAGACACAGGAGTATTTTAACCGTAAATCAGCAATTTGTTCTTTATATTTGTGCACGCTGTGCATCAACAACACTAATTACCACCTTATATTTGCTTTTTGGTGCTAGCACTAGCCGATTAGCGTAAATCATGCACCCTTATTGAAAATTAATTAAGCACCACTTCATGAACAGGGTTATTTTTTTCCCCTTTAAAGCGGCCATAAGTAACTTTATTTATGGTAAAAAAAAAATCTCACATAGCTCTTGGTGAACATGTCACAGTGGCATTTGTTAGGGTATAGCACTTGTTATGCAAAGCAGTCATATAAATGAAACTTTGCTTTGCAGCATACTATGAGCTTTTAAGTGGAATTTAATACACATAGTGTGCATAATTTGGCATTTTAAACATTGTCACGACTGCTACTGTACTTGTGAATGTTTTTAACCTCGCAAACTTACGTATGGCCGCTTTAAGTTCCCGCAATACAATCATAAGTTGTTATAGACGCTTAGCATTTAGTCGAACCCTATCATTATAGTGCATTGAGTACAGTTTTACACTCAGAAGTAAAATCACCAAGTGTTAAATAAACACCTAGAGTGTTTTACATAATCTGGACACAATATAATATGGAGACTAACACGAGTGACTCTAACACAAGACATGTAGGAATTCAGCACCAGGCATCTTGCTATGCGGTGATCATCTGCTGTAATAGAAACACATCAAGCGAGGCATTATGAAATCCATTAATGATACGTCGCATGAATGTATGAGCCACGGCAATAATACAGACCTCTGCAATCTTAGCATGAGCCAGAGACGTTACCATAGTAACAGAGTATGTCTTATCAAGTATGGCTCTCGTGAATTTTTTTTTTTTTTTTTTTCCACTGGAACTTATTTGGGCTTTCAGAGTAGGTATGACAACAGGCTATTGAGCCAGCGCATTGATTTGCATGTTAATAGATTTAACAGGAGCGGTATGTTAATTTGGCCGCTAGCTGAGAGGTCTCGTCAGAAATCTGTCATATCGCTTAAAACTGAGATCGATATATATTTATATATAAAGAGAAGCTTTTATCAATGTGGTGAGGAGATACTTAAAAAACTAAAAATAGTGGAGGTTCAGGTGAAGGTGGAAAAGGCCGCTGTTGTTCTCTGGATGAAGAGTGTGTGTGTGTGTGTGTGTGTGTGTGTGTGTGTGTGTGTGTGTGTGCGCGCGCACACATCAGTGATACTGCAGTCGACACCTGGAAGCAGAAAATACAAAAAAAAAAGATACCGGTCGTAAAAAAAAAATAATAATAAATCGACTGTGGCGCGGCTCACGGGTTCGAGCTCTTGGATGTGAATTCCTGTTTAAATATTTGCCCTGAGGTTCTAGTTTGATTCATAATGATAATGCGTATAAAAAAAAAAGGAAGGAAGAAAAACAGCATGCAGTTTGGTCAAGCTCATAAATTAAAGAGTCGAAGCTGCTAAAGTCGATGCTAATCAAAGAAAAAAAAAACAGTCAGATCATGCTAACGAAATAAACAGTTCTACAAATTTCATGCTAAACATTAAAGTATCTCATACACACCTAGTTAGATTAATAATTTTCATTGCTAAGGAACCAGTAGTGGCTAGTTAGATTGCTAATTCCCTTGCAAATAAAACAAACAATAGCAGCTAGTCAGCTAGTCATGCTAACAAGTTAAACAGTAGCGAGTACGCATAGTTACTGTAGATTACAAATTTCCATGCTAATTAAACGTACACAAAATAAAGAGTACTGAATAGTTTTACCTCAGCGTTACATGCTAATACACCAAGGAAGAGCGACTAACACCTAGCGAACTTACTTCCTCACCACGCTAATTAATTAGCGAAAGAAAAGACAGCTAGTCATTAGCTATGTCTTTTTTTCTTTTTTGCTAATAAAATTAATATTAAAAAGATGACTATTTTTGGTGTATTAGCATGGAAAGTGAAGTAATCTAACCAACTGCTGCTCTTAATTCAAAAGCAACACAAGGTTAACAGTATATCTGCTCGCTATACTTTAGTCAATTCCTGTAATTAATTTTACTATGGTAAAGTCTAGGACATATTATATCATGTTATATGCAAAGCAGTCATAAATGGTGCGACTAGGATTAATGATCTAGAAGATATTGTCCTTGATATGAAAACATTAAAAAAATTATTGGTTTTGTTTTTTAATACAACTGTGATTTTTATTCCAGATTGAAATATTTGGTTATTAAATTAAAAACAGGAAGTTCTGAGTCATACATAATGTATTATTTATGACTATGTCTTACAGTGGGGCAAAAAAGTATTTAGACAGCCACCAATTGTGCAAGTTCTCCCACTTAAAAGGATGAGAGAGGCCTGTAACTTTCATCATAGGTATACCTCAACTATGAGCGCCAAAATAAGAAGAAAAGAAAATCCAGAAAATCATATTGTAGGATTTTTTAAGAATTTATTTGCAAATTATGGTGGAAAATAAGTATTTGGTCACCTACCTGTACAAACAAGCAAGATTTCTGTCTCTCACAGACCTGTAACTTCTTCTTTAAGAGGCTCCTCGTGTCCTCCACTCGTCACCTGTATTAATGGCATCTGTTATCAGTATAAAAGACACCTGTCCACATCCTCAAACAGTCACACTCCAAACTCCACTATGGCCAAAACCAAAGAGCTGTCAAAGGACACCAGAAACAAAACTGTAGACCTGCACCAGGCTGGGAAGACTGAATCTGCAGTAGG
>JAQMYI010000013.1:17179336-17205199 GCA_030014275.1 Clariallabes melas | reverse complement strand
GGCCTAGCCAGTCTCCAGATCTCAACCCCATAGAAAATCTTTGGAGGGAGTTGAAAGTCCGTGTTGCCCAGCGACAGACCCAAAACATCAACAGGAATGGGCCAAAATACCAGTAACAGTGTGTGAAAACCTTGTGAAGACTTACAGAAAACGTTTGACCTCCGTCATTGCCAACAAAGTACTGAGATGAAATTTTGTTATTGACCAAATACATAATTTCCACCATAATTTGCAAATATTTTCCTTCTTATTTTGGCGCTCATTGTTGAGGTATACCTATGATAAAAATTGCAGGCCTCTCTCATCTTTTTAAGTGGGAGAACTTGCACAATTGGTGGCTGACTAAATACTTTTTTACCCCAATGTATACATACAGTATATGACTATGTATAATACATAGTATACATAATACCATAGTATTACTGAGGTACTTTAGACATCACCATAGTAGGTACCAAATTACTTTAAAGAGTACCAGGGTAGGTACTGTAGCACTTTAGTTGGTATCGTGGTAGTACTACTGTATGGCGTGTACCATAACATTTACCCACTGTAGCTACCAAAGTTCTGCATGTATCTTACTGTATATGGTATGTTTGTACATCCTGTACTTTAGTAGATATGTTAGTACCAGTACTACTGGTATGGTATAGTACAGGCAGTACCATATTTTTTTATGTAATATTAATAGTCTTTAACATAGTATTTATTTCATGCTAAAACAATAGCAACTAGTCAGGTCATGCTAACTAGTTAAACAGTGACGAGTACACATAGTTACTGTAGATTACAAGTTTCCATGCTAATAAAATAAAGAGTACTGGTCAGTTGTCCCTTAATGTTACATGCTAATACACCAACAGTACATATTACAATGGTACTATATATTCTACAAAATAAATAATACCATTATGTTATACATAAGCATGTCACCTGGATACTGTCAAAAATATGTTCCATAGTACCATACTAGAGTATATGGTAGAACCCTGTACTGTACTACTGTATTTTACTGTACATGTGTTGTTGTCGAACCATCTACTATAATCTATTACATGCACTATATTAGCCATTAATTACCATCATATGGCCAAAAAAAGGTACTATATGGTAGAACCCTGTGCTGTACTATAAGCATGTACTACATTATGGCACCATGTACTATGTACTATAGTACAGTACAGGGTCCTACCATATACTGTAGTATGGTACTAGGGAACAAGTCCATGGATACTGTCAAAAATATGTTAAACTGTACGTTATGACATTTATATACAGTATAAAATATTTCTTTTAAAGATGTATTTAAGGCTTCTGTATTAGTTAGATTGTAGTAATTGACTGAAAAGTAGCAGCTAATTAAATTAAAATTTTCCATCCTAACAACCTACAAAGCAATAGCATTTTTTTATTGTATTACATCAAATTTATATACCTGTGTTGGACGATAGCTGCTAGTTAGATTAATTAATAGGTACTAGTTAGATTTCAAAATAAATAAATAAATAAATAAATAAAAAAGACAATTATTTAGATCGTGTTAATAAACAAAGAAGGATCAGCAAGTTTCCAGATTGCAAATTTTCATGCTAATTATCTAAACAAAATTAACAGAAAATAAAAAAATTATAATTTCTAAATTACAGGATCGAAGGCACTGTCGTTAAATTGTTTAATTGTTTTGTTTGTTACTCTGGTTCTCTTCTGAGGAATTAAAGATTAGATTGTTATCTTATGCTTCTGATATATTGTTAAAGATCATCGGATTTTATAAACAGAAATATTTTAATATGAAGATTTCTGTGCAGAGTTTGACGCTCAAACAGTTAATTTCCCCATCCCGCAAGCTTTAAATCTTTCTGTTTTCTTCATTTTTATGTCTCCTGCTAAACTGCTTGAACTTGTTACACTTTCTGAACCCTGACTTGGCTCATCTTGACCTTGACGTATTCATCAAGTATAATGAAGGCGTGCGGTGTGACGGGGAAGATGAGAGCTGTGAGTAAAGGTGATGCTCGAGGCACTTTCACACTCGTGTTGGCCATTATCAGAGCACCCAGTGGCGGCTGCGCTTCCCTGTTAATGGACAGCGGAGACTCGTAATACGAGCGAACGCCGCTACAGACATGATCTTTGTGACTGAGGAAATACCATCAAAGGCTGTTAAACTTGTTTGACTTTTGCGCCATTTATAAGAATGATGGGCTATTAATATGGTGTAAATGCCACAATGCAGTGCGGGTCAGAAACAAACAACAAAAAGAAATAGCAAATGGAAGTGCTTTTGGTTTTCCAAATATAATAATTTCAGAAAAAGAGTTGGTGTTTTTTTCCATTTGTACATAAGGTACAGTATGCACTGTATGTTTATGTTGGATGAGAATTTCAACATGCTTTTCAACTCTGACTGTCGCACCACAATTTGACCAAAAATCTTACAGTGAGGGCAACTTTGAGTTCCACCTTTGCCAATCATAATGGCTTCAAGATTCAAAATAAGAATTACAATCAGAACTGCAATTGGAATCAGAATCACAAAGTATTAGACTAGCACCATGAATCAAAAACACCATGAGAATCAGAATCGCAACATGAATCAGAATCGCAATGTGAATTTCACCTGCAACATCAACCAGAAGTGCAGCGAGAATCGGAATTATAATGAAAAACAGAATTACATTAATAACCAGAGTCACATTAATAATAATAATCACACTAATAAGCAGAATCGCAATAGCAATAAGATTCACATTAATAACCAGAATCAAATTAATAATCATAATCACATTAATAACCAGTATTACATTAATAACAAGAATCACAGTAACAATTAGAATTACATTCATAATCAGAATAACATTTGTAATTAGAATCACATTAATATAAAAGTATTACGCAGAATCACATTAATCATGACAATCACATTAATAGACAGAATCACATTAATAATGACAATCACATTAATAGGCAGAATCACATTAATAACTATAATCACATTAATAACCAGTCACACTATAAATTAAAATCACATTAATAATTAGAATCACATTCATAAGCAGAATCACGCTATAAATCTAAATCACATTCAAATTGGAATCACATTAATAAACAGAATTACATTCATAATCAGAATAACATTTGTAATTAGAATCACATTAATATAAAAGTATTAAGCAGAATCACATTAATAATGACAATCACATTAATAGGCAGAATCACATTAATAACTATGATCACATCAATAACCAGTCACACTATAAATTAAAATCACATTAATAATTAGAATCACATCAATAAGCAGAATCACACAAATAACCAGAATCACATTAATGATCAAAATGACCTGAATAATCAGGATCACATTAATAACCAGAGTAACAATAACAATCAGAATCACAGTAAATATCAGAAGTATAGTAATAATCAAAACAAAGTGACAAGCTTTTCTACTTTTTAAAGTAGAGATTAAATTTTTTTTTTTTTTTGTATTTTCTTGCTTTCTTTTGATTTATTGACAATTATTTTGAACAGCAGTAGTTTCACTGGAATAGGAACCATAGACCATGGGGAGAGCAGATATTTTTTGACTTGAGGCTTAAGGCTCCAGCTGACCTGTCACCTCATCCGTCTCCCTTAAGCACCACTGGCTCTAGATTTCCTGTTCTTCCACATCAGATTAATGCTTAACCTGCAAATCCTGAGTCCAGGCTGAAGGCCACAAAGGCTCCATCAAGACCAAGAGATTCCTCCACTTCCTTCTTCCACTGACTGGGAATAGGACCTGGGTTAATCTTTATAACCGGCCGGGACGAATCGATCAAAGTTGACGTCAGAGCTCCTTTAGGAAAGGACGGATGAGTACAGGAGTACCAACTCGTTCCCATTGACTCAGAATAGAAGTGGACATCTAGCCAGCCCTCAGAGGAAGTGGACATCATGGAGCTCACAATGGGAGATCATAAGGGGATCAAAGAGAATGAGATGTAGAATTCTCTTTATGCATCGTGCTGTTCTTAAGGGAATGGGAATGATGGAGATGGCTCACCAGAAATCTTGATGAAAATGTTTAATTTTAAACCTAAAATGCAAGTGTAAAAGGATGTTTACAAGCCCAATATTCATAGAAAACTTGGATTCTTTTTGAAGAAACAAATTTTCATTTAATTTCTTTTTTAACAATATTATAATTACAGGAAATGTTGTCTAACCTTTCTCTAAAACTTTTCTTTTCCACTGAGAACTTTATACCAAAGTTTTGAAACAAATGCAAACAGCCCTAAAACGGTATAACACTATAACCTGTTAGAACCTAATAAGGTTTAGAACACTGTTCTTTGACATACAGGGTTGTTAAAACAGGGAAAATGTGAATGAGTCAGTGCACTAAGAGTTCTTCGGGTGTTTCTCAAGAACATACAGCAGAGTGCATCCCTGATGGTTTTGTGTTAGAATTAGAAGGCTGAAGAACACTCAAATGTCTGAAGAACCTTTTAAGGGCACTTACCACCTACCTGATTGGGTTTCCCAGGGAACCTTTTGACTGATGTTTCTTTAAACATTTTTGTTGGTCTTTAAATGCCATAAATACAGTAAAATTCCACCTTGATAATATTGCAGCAATATAATAATAGATATGGAATGAAAATACCAGGAAGTTCATTAGGGAACTCTAACTGTTCTTTTATTGGTGTAACTCTAAATAACCTACCTCACATAAAAACACACCATGACTATTTTTAACTACATTTCATGTTCCACCAGGTCTCCAGTGAATACATGTCTTCTCAATAATAAACGCTGATAATTGGTGTAAAGACCACACTGCTTATGCGTTCCCTGTGGGGCGCAAACATTGTCCTGTATTTGTCCTCATGAGACAGAGACGGATCAACTCTTTTAACTACACAAAGGGAATCATGTACAGGTCCTCGCTCCATTTCTATTGGCAATTTCCTCAGCTCAATTTGCACGTGCGCTGATCCTCCAAGCACCTATGTCATCCCGAGTAATTACCGTGGCACAGCTGAAGTCGAGTAATCGTACCACTCGTCTCGGAACAATAATTAACGAGAGCTGTAATTATATCGGGCGTTATTCAGGGGGTTGTAATATGAGCCCTGAGAGGTGAAGCACGCGAGGGGAAAAAAAAACAAAAAGAAGCGGGTTTTCATTGTACGCTACGGAGCTTTAGTGGAGGACAGAGTCAGTCTGGGATGTGACTCTGTTCCTCTTTTTGAAAAGCCAGAGTTTTTCCCAGCAGGGTTGCTTTATAGTAAGGACCCCATGTGTTGCCCCCCGAACCCCCCCATGATGTCCCTGATACTCTTTCAAACATCACAGCAGGTGGGAATGTACCATGGATTGCCAGAATGGGGGGAAGGTGTGCTTTGACATTAGGCATGTAACCACATATGAGTATGTTACTTACAGTAATGTAGTCTAAACATATATAAATACACACATGAGTTAGAATCAGATTATTCAAAGAAGAGTCTAGTGATGGAGATCTGGACTGGGACCTGACAAAAAAGACTTTTTTTGCAAGACAATATATGTTTTTCTTTTTTAAATCACCATAGAGTATTCATTTCTTCATCCTTAGTAACCGCCTGGTCAGGATCCCAGTGGTTTAAAATAGCTGTTTATGCTTTGGGAATTTGAACCAAGAAACTTTGTTAAATACAACAAGCAGGCACGAAGAAACAAAAAATCATAACTGTATAGCATAAGTAAGTATACATTTTTTATTTAAGAACAACTTGAAAGCATAAACAGCTATTTTCACAAGTTCTCCCACACCACCCCACTTCTCCGCTCCCTGCACTGGCTTCCTGTAGCTGCCCGCATCAAATTCAAAACCCTGATGCTTGCCTACAAGGCTAAAAGCGGCCCAGCACCCACTTACTTACCTCTCAGCTCTAATCACACCCTGCACCGCACCACGTTCCCTCTGATCCTTCAGCACTGCTCGGCTGGTCCCACCATCTCTCAGAGAGGAAGACGTGCATCTAGGCTCTTTTCTGTTCCCGGCGCTTAGGTGGTGGTGTGAACTTCTTCTAAATGTTCGTACAGCTTTGCCTCTGCCAATCTTTAAACGACGACTAAAGACCAGTTTCTCCAAGAGTATTTGGCTGATGGTACTTCGTTAGTAACCTAGTAAGGATCTATCCAATGGTGGAAACTTCACTCTGGATAAGAGCATCTGCCCAATGCCTAAATGTAAATGAATGATGTAGTTGAGGCTGAGGAACTGTCTGATCCAGAATTTGTATGTCACTGCTGACATTTCTACTTTCCCACCATGACATAATTCTATTTTTATTTCTCATATTCATAAATTGATTGGGGTGGCTTAGTAGGCTTAGTAGCTTAGCGGGTTCGATTCCTGTCCAGGTTTGATTCCCATCTCGGAGTTTGCAGGTTCTCCCCGTGCTTGGTGAGTTCCTTCTTGGTATTCTTCTGTGTGTTAGCACAAAATAAAGTATGCTGTAATACAATATACACCAATTTTCAGTTACTATTCGCTGTTCATGTGGCCAACTTTTTTCCAGAATCTGGGGTCGGCTTAAGTAAAGAGCCGAGTATTTTAAAAGTGTCAGAGTATTAGACACATCACCTTTCTAGGCTTTTAAACTTATGGAGAAAATATGGATTACTTCTTACAGATCAGCTGTAATTTTAATTGAAATAACTGATTTTAAGTTTGTTGCATCAATGCATTGATCATTATACCTATACCACTATCATTTCATTTAAAAAACAACTTTCAAGTACAGACCACTATACTGTATGATATATGGATATTTGAAGTACTTGGAGAAGAAATACAGAAACAGATAGTGGAATTGCATTTCACCTCTAATAGACCTGCATGCTGGTTCTTTTGATAAGGGTTCATCATCATCATCATCATCATCATCTTGTTGTTCTTCTTCTCATTTTTTTTTTCTAACAACCAGCTCGTACAGTATTTCCAAAAGAGCTGCTAAAGATCTCATGAACACAGCTTGAAATCACACACCAAATTAATCCAATTAAACAAACAATTGATTTCTCTTTTCTTTTTTTTTCCTTTTTTTTTTTATCGCTCTCGAGGCATTGCACTTTAGACTGAAAATAAGTTACACGCTCAGCAAGTGTTCTAATGCTCCCATCTGGAATATAAAGTCTGTTTGAGATGAGATCAAATTGCAAAAATGGCATTTTTAAATGTCATCCCTGTGCGGTTAAAAAAAAAAAGAAAAAAAGACCCCGCTCTCGAGACGTACGATGCATATTAAACATACAGCACGGAAGCCGTAAACGCGACCACGTTCCATTGACTAATAGGTGTGTGTAAGCTTACTTACAGAAATAAAAGTGCTAAAAATACATATTTCTGGAATGAGCATCTTGGTGTTGTGGCCAATTTCAGGATGACTCGGATCCCACGAGGGATCCTTAGCCAACTTACATGGCAGGTTTCCAGCCTGTGGAGCAGATTTCACAGCCTTGGACATCATTAAGGTTTGAAAATAAATGTTGCCACACTGAGTCGAGCAACAGGGCCTGCCATACTTTTGCACTTTCAAGATTGCAGTGTTTTGGGCTTCCTAGCGCACACATATCATTATTTAAGCACGTACGAGGCAGGGGGGAATACAGACAGAGAGGAGTACTCCTGCTGAGCGGTCGAATGCGAGCGGAGCTCGTTCAACCCACTCATTTACTTAAAATAATCACAATCACCAACGTGATTTTTTTTTTTTTTTTTTTGCGAGCTTGTGAGTTTGTAGCTCGAAAATAGATGATGGTGTTATTATTTGTTTACTGAAAAGCCAACACGAGCTACAAATGAAATTATAGGGTGCACTGATTTCATACGGAAATTACATTTTCATGAGGATACATTTGCATCTCGATCACATGACCAGAGCTATTTGCTCCCGTTATTCTTACCCATGATCCGGCTCTGCTGGAGCCTCGTAAAACATGGCATACCGTTTTAAAATGATGGATCCAGACCGGCGAGGAAGTATAACGGCAGCTCTGGAGGTAGTACGGCAACAAATCATGCGCTCGTTTTAATATGGTATTGTTTCTATAGTAACAGCTCATTCACAGGGACTTGTAAAGCAGAGCCTAAATGTAAACATATAAAATATAACCACTTGTAATCACTGATATGGTGATTTTTTGTTTTTTTCCCATATGGAGAAGTTTACGGAAAGAGTCTCAATGTTAAGTGTAATTCTAAATAGATCAAATGCACTGTTGGCGTTATTTAATTATTAGAATGTAGAATTGTGGACAAATTACAGTAGTGAAAAAGGAATAGAACTCTATGGGGCATGCTGTTCTGGGGAAATAATCAACATCAGCATGATAACTCACTCACTCATTTGTTTTATCCCTAAAAAATCACATATGAAATCAAAGAAATTGTTTGTATAATAAATCAATAAATACATTTGCAAGTAAAAAATATCACAAATAATTCATATTAAAAAAATTATGAATGATATACTTTAATCAGAGTTAACAAATCAGGTAGAAATCAGATGTGAAATAAAAAGATCATGTAAAAATCCCCAATATCTGAAAAAGTTAGTGAATCTTTTCTAAAAGCCAAATGAAACAAAAATGTAAAAAAATAAAAATAAATAAAATAATATATATATATATATATTTTCATGTGGAAGTAACAAAATTATGTTGTAAAATCACAAGTGAAAGTAATGAATTGTAAAAAAAAAATACAAATACATCTCAGGGAATTCTGGACACTGGATGGGGTAGAACCTGGATGTGGTGCAGGGCTCACTCACACACACTACGGGCAATTTGGAAACGCCAATTAGTCTCTGGACTTGAACCCTCGATCCTTGAGGTGGAAGGCCACAATGTTTACCACCATGCCACCATTTTAACACAAAACCACACTGTGGGATGGGTTTTCAAAATAATATTCCATTAATTAATTCCATAAAATATTGCCCAAGATAAATTAAAGGTCTCGTAATTTACTATTTCTTCAATAACACATCTAACCAAAGTTAGTGCCCTGCTGAAATACCCCTCAGATGAACCATAATTTATTTCGCTCCTCAATCAAACACTCTGTTTCAGTGTCTATGTAAATAAGCCACGCCCCTGAAGAGAACAGAAGCGCATAGCATCAAGCCAAGGGAGGGGATCTTCTTATATGAAGTCACACGAGGGGGACAAAACAACAACAACAACAACAATTAATGGCTTGTTTAAACCCTGGGCAATATATCATTTAAATTACTATTTTTTTGCTTGTATGCACCCGTTGGAGATCCATCTGAATGTCTGAAAAAGTGAATTTTTGTATAATTGGCTCCCTTTAAAGAGAATGAAATGGTCTCGAAGGGTTCTGTCATGACCAAGACATTTGTATTCGCACAGCTGGGGTGGAAACTGATGGTTTGTAAATGGGTTGGATAATGACCTTCCAGACAGATAACCGTGCTTGATTTCTGAGCAATTGTTACAGGAAATGATCGGGCTGAGATGCTGGGATGTGAGGTAATGTTCTGAAAGCCTAAAGTTTCAATAGATCTGTAAACCACGGCGACGTGCCTGATTGAAATTTTGCTTACACAACCGTCCAACTTGGCTGTTACATCAGTCTTACATCAGGCTTCGTCCAGTTTTAAGACGAAAAGAATTGTGCTGGTATGCAAATATTTCTGCTTTAACACCAAAAATGTAGCGTTGTCAAAGCTGGCGGATTTCTCTATTTCTCTTACAGTAAACGAGTTTACTGAGTATGTGTGTGTGTGTGTGTTTGAGCGAATAAGATCAGTGGGCCTGTCTGGTGTTCCATAATCAGGGGATTGATGGCAGGATACAGCGGTGATCATTAACCAGGACGGGATCTAACCTGCCACTCAAAGTGTCTTTAAGTAAGACAGATGAGGGTGGATCCCCGGTTCTGTTCTCTCAAACTAACCCTGCCGTTTTCTCTTTAAGTTCAATATTCCCTCACGCTACGGTACCGAACTACCCGCGGACGCAGGCCGTTTCAAGTAATGAAGAATTCAGTTTCTTACCTGGCATGTTGTGTCTATACGGGATAATATATGGATGGATAAGAGAACGGTCATCTTGAAAAAGGGAGACTATTAGCTGGTGCCCAAGGGGACAGCGATTTGTGGTGTGGATGACAATTGTGTGGTGATAATGAGGCTAAGCCTGAGACGGCTGTGTCACATCAGGCCACCCATGTGTCAGTGTGTGTCAGAGAGCACGCTCGGACATAAAAAAGAGCCAGAGATGGCAGAAAGAGAGAATAATAGAGACTGGAATTAAGAGGAAGCATGAGACCAGGACAGAAGGATGGAATGTAATTATGAGAGAGAAGGGAGAGAAAAAAAAAAAAAAAAGAGAGAAAAAGTGTGAAGGGACACGATGCAGTCAGTTTATCCCGGCCGCCCGTGGTTCACCTGCAGTGTCAGACAGAGAGAAACAAGCACTTAGCCATAGTGAGGCAACAGTTACCTCGAATGAAGTGTGTCTCATTGGAGCGGGCCGGATTTCCCCTGAGTAACAGGTGTGTCATGGCGCGCACCTTCAGGAACCATTTCATGCCGATTTTGTAGAGACACAACATTCTTAATCAGTTGTTTTGGCAATGGATATATATGACTTCTTTCTTACACTGCATGATCTAGCACATGAAGAAATCGTAATAATAAGGAATTATTATTATTATATACTGAAAAAATATATATAACCAAGCAGAACATGAGGTTAGATATGACACATTTTAAGGTTATAGTACATACAAAGGCTGTTGAAATGACATTTACAGAAGCACAGTACGGTGACGAGACTCTTATCCGCAGTAAAACATTTGAGCGGTGCAAACATATTAAAGATGTATGTCCATGAACATTCAGCAAGTTTACAGGAACTCGGCTGGGAGTTATTACCACATCCCCCTTACAGTCCTGACCTCCATCCAAGACATTCAAACACGTAAAGGAGTTCCTGGGAGGCCGGACGTGAATCAGACAGACAGGTCCGATCATGGCTCCAGCAGGGCTTGGAAGAAAACTTTCTACCTTGTTGGTATTCAAGCACTAGTGAGACACTGGGGTTTACTTGGAGAAAGGAAAACGTATGTTGTTTAAAAGGAAAAACCAAAGAGCCATGTACTGTAGGGAAATGTGTTGAAAACGTTTTTGGAAGCATTCCACTTAGAAATTTGTTGCAATAATTGTAGTGCTACAAAGAAAAAAAAAATCTATATCAAAGACGACAAGGTTAACAAAGGCATGGAAGGTTCTTCAGATCAATGCTAACTATTTTGTGAACCATGTGAAAATAAAACCTGGGATTTTATATTTGGACCATGTGGCTTTTCTGTAAAATAATTCTACACTTATAGTAACCATGTTCATTTCAAGTTAAAAATTAAAGTTAAAGTTCACTTAAGTTCAATTTCTTTCTTTGAAAATAAAAAATAAAACTAAAATATTTTAATATTAATAAATAGATCCGATAGATTGGATGTAATATTTTTATTGTCAACATTTCTATTCTACATTAAATAAACGCAGTTCTCCCTTTACTTAATACTTACTGTACTGTACGTCTTAACTGCCCTTTGAGTTAAGTTTTTTTAAATTCTTTTTTTTATTTTTATTTTGCAGCCGTTAGACTCTCTGGATTAATTCAGTATGGAAAAAGGATCATGAGGTTTAACTCAAGTTTGCAACTGATGATCCTTAAACCCTTTGATTTCACAGTTAGTGCATATCCTCGGGACTTAAGGAAGGCTCTCCACCACTCCATCATGGACGTCTCGGTGGTGTGATTGAATTGCTCGGAGACAAAGTGTTCACCTCTCCATTGCGTTTTTTATTTTTCCGGGCCTCGGTGTGACACTTGACCTCTTGTTGCTATAGAAATGTGGTGGCGAGAAGAACATCCGTGGAGAAGCCTCCTTGACCCTTCGGTTTAAGTCGTGGTATGAAACCTCCTTGGAGAAAACTCCTCCTGCTAATATTAATGAAGAAAAATTCGGTTTGCGAAGAATTAGCCACTTATGTGTTTGCATAATCAGCTCCTTTACCTCGCTACTCGTCCTGCCTTAATCACCTGGACTCTCCAAAACACCTACACCCTGCTCAGGATCAGACATGGGACCAGTGGCGCGCGTGGCTATCAGACGAATTAATCTGTCAAACTTGATTGCTATTGGAGGCGTGTGATTATGCTGTCCTGATTACAAAGCCAGCCAGAGGACCATACACTCCCGGCTCACACTCGGTCAAGGTGGATGGAGAAATCACGCAATGATTGCGTTGGGACGGATTGGTCTTGCTGTCACGCCGTCGCCCGGCTCGTCTGAAGTGCGACTGTGATTAATACAGGGCCACTTCAGCGCTATACAACCGGTAACGACACTTAACGAGACCTCCGGCTTTCGTATCAAAACTTGGCCTTTTTACACCATCCTAAAGCAAACACTTAATTTGACGGGCAGCGTAAACGCATCCGTTCCGGTCTCGTAGCCGACGTCTGAACAGCAGACGGGATTTAAGAGTAAACTCAAGGCAAAATTTAGAGGGAACTTGAATAATAATAATTTTGTGTACAAAACGCACTGCATTAATATTTGCAGCAATTATATCGATTAAAAATCATCCGACTAAAGTTTTAACAAAAAAACATCTCAAATTACGTATGGAAAAGACTGATCCACGTTTAAACTTTTTTAATATGTACTATATGTATTGCATACTTTTTCCATGTATTTGTATTTTTTTTACAATTCATTACTTTCACTTGTGATTTTACAACATAATTTTGTTACTTCCACATGTAATTTATATATATATTTTACATTTTTGTTTCATTTTGCTTTTAGAAATGATTTACTAACTTTTTCAGATATTGGGGATTTTTACATGATCTTTTTATTTCACATCTGATTTCTACCTGATTTGTTAACTTTAATGTCTGATTAAAGTATATCATTCATAATTTTTTTAATATGAATTATTTGTGATATTTTTTACTTGCAAATGTGTTTATTGATTTATTATACAAATGATTTCTTTGATTTCATATGTGATTTTTTTCACAATTCATTATTTTTTTTTTTACATAATTCTTCACACCTGATTTGTAGATGTAATTAATTTTCTTTCATGTTAGATTTTTTTTTACAGAAATCATTTACTTGCACATGTGATTTTTCAATCTTTTAGTCTGATTTTTCACTTGTCATGATTTTTTTTTTCTAAAATTTAACATGATTTTTTCATATTCTTTCATATTTATTTTTGTGTTTTTACCCAAAATCACATCTGATTTTTTTTTCAAATGATCTATCACGTTTTTACATTATTTACACCCCCTGTCCTACTTGATACATCCAGTTTTGCATGTGATTTATTTATTTATTTATTTATTATTTTGTTTTACACATCATAAATCAGTTGACTGTTATGACTTCTATAAGCTGGAGAACAATTCTTTACATGAATTATCACTCTTTACATAAAACATTCTGTAAGCTGAAAATAAAATAACAAAATAATCCCTAGAGTAATAAAACTTTGAATAAATGCCACACTTACATCATGGTTCCAGTACAATTTCTGTATAAATAAATGTCTTTACATAACCTTTTTTGACCATGTGTGTTACTTGTAATTACAAAAGAATGCTTGTAATGCTTGAAGCGCTTCCTTTAACTGTTTTATTTTTTTACGTGCATACTTTTGCAACCCATAAAGTTTTAGTTTCGGTGTTAAAAGCATGTCATGGCCGCGTTGGCCTCGTTTAGTGCCTGTAACGTCCTTACCACCCATCTGTAGGTTGCCCTGAGCCTGGGAGAGGACGGAGAATTCCGCGTTGCCGCCGTAGACCATGTGGTGGGTCACATGGCGCTCCGAGGCTGGGCACCGGCGTGGGTGCTGGTGATGTTCTGCCAGCAGGACGCGTCATGTGCACAGAGCAGCCTACACTCCGAGGAGCCCCTCAGAACTCGTGCATGCCACTCGCCGACAGATTGTGGGAGTCCAGAGCATCGCCGAGCGAACCAGCTTCACACAAACTAGACCAGTTCTTCAGCTGGGACTTGAGAGCCGTGAAGTTTATAAATGTCGGACTGTACCAGGATTTTCAAAGGAATAAATAAAGTGTTCTCTGTGCGTTGACCTCCTGTCTACATGACAATAACTAGCATTCTGTAACACAATGCTGTCGACAAATATCCATTGGACTGTCCAAACATTTTTTTGCACAATAGGACCACTTTAAATATTTCTAAGATTCAATGCTTATATTCAAATCTTTAAACTAAAACTGTGCAAATGACCTCGGCTGTAACTGTATGCAAAGTTTCCATAGATGAATTTTCATGCTAAATCTTTCACACCGCAGAGGTCATCCACGCACAGAAAGTCAAGACAAAAGAGGCCATTAAGAAAGTCAGAATTTGAATCTTTTAAATCTATCTCATCCGAGAAACACAACCTAGAGAGTCAGATGTGTTTTTGTCAAAACGATGTTGCTAGGATTCTGTCAGTTTTTACAGAAATAAGCCACTCAGACTTGCCCCACAGCCTGTTAACAGATACATATAATTATCTTGTTTATTCACCTCGAACAAAACGTGTTAAAGACAGCGCTTTTATTTCAATCCATTCGCAGTGGAGTTGAATTTCAAGCAAATTTCAAGTTGTAGTAATTTGTGGTTGGTACATATTAAAACTTCTTAATTGTGCCGTTAAACATGAGCAACCTGAACCTGAATTTGGAATAGAAAATACTGACTGAACAAAGAAAATTAGTAATGATGCATTATATTATCATAACTCATAAGATAGCACTTGATCCGTCCGTATATAATGTTATATCAGTTACATAAGAGACCAAATCGAGATAGCGTGAACTTTAATGAAATTGATGATTAAATTTGTTAAATTTGGGGTTTAATGCAATAGCATTTATTTTGTTCATTTGTTTTGGTTATTCTGTAAAGAAAATGTGCCCAAGCACTCACTACTACACTTACTGCTCGCTTTAAGCCTTGAAAATGACTTTTACCACACACACACACACACAAAAAAAACATTACTGAAGGGTCCTTTAAGGATCCCTCACATAATTAAAGAGTCTCCCCGCAACACCACTCCCCCCAAATAATGATATAATAAAGTCTTGTACTGCTACTTTCATTGATAGAATAAAACATTCTACTCTTCTTCATTTATTTTATTGGAATAGATTTTTCTCCTGGTTCAAATAAAAAATAATATATATATAAAAAAAAAAAACACCTTGTTGTAGCTCTGTATCTATTTTTTACATGTTCCTACAGAAGTGCAACCAAAGAACCTTTACGGTTTACTACTGTACTGCAGGTTTGTCTGTGCACAAACATTTTGTGGGAAAAGAAAAGCACTCCCTTTCATAATGAATTATAAAATAAATAAATAAAAAATGGAAGTAGCAGATCTTTTGCTGATCATCTTAGCTCCCTGTGAACAAAACAGATGATGTCACTAATTAGTTGGTTTAGTTGATAGATGGAACTAATAAATGGAAGGAATTTTACTTCCTGAAGCCGGGGCGTCCGCTTCTGCATAAAAAAAATGCCTCTAAATATGGGATTCTCGAAGTGAATTGGGATCTTCTGTGGCAAATTTATTACTGTCCATGATCTTCAGGAAGCGATCAAGCAGGCGTGGATTTATTGAGAGACGTCTTATTGATGTCTTTATACCCAGATGGATTCAGCTAAGTCTTAAGACTGATTTTGCATGAAATAACTAATTATTCTTATTATCTTGATTGTCTAATTAGTAAAAAAATTAATAAATAAAGAAGGTCATTAAAATGCTGAATTTCACTTTTTGTTCTTAATACTTTTGTCCACCAAAGCCCATCCACTCATGCTGGTATTCAATGTGCAGCGATGATAGGGTTTAGCATTCACTCTCTCCTCATTTATCACAAGGACAGGCTACAACAAAGAAAGCAATGCCACATTTTGATTTGTGAAATAAATAACTATTCAATGAATCAATGAACGTTTGCGAAAAAATGGAACGAGGCTGTTCTCTGAATAAATACACCTAAAAATAATGATAATAAGAAAACCAATCTACCTTCCAAAAATCAAAGTAGATCGATGTTCAGTTTAAACAATGACGATAGGGACGTTTTCAGTACGGAGGTGAAGAGAGCGAGATCAGTCTCCAGCTTTACACCGAGCGCTTCCTCTGTGCCTTGTCTTGGAAGTTCCTGGTAACCTACAGTAGATATCTTAATCTATGTCAAGCAGGACAATGTCAGAAATCCATTCTTCATTCTTCTCTGGTTGTTTTTCTACAGAGAAAAAAACCCAAACCCAAACTGTTGTTCTCTACAGAAGATAGACAGCGGCAGTGCTGAACAGGTTCTTATCATCTTCGCTAAAGTTGGAAAGATGAGCTGGAGCTTGTTTACCTTCACATTGTCACGGATTTCTCGCGGGTCGCTCGACGTCAAGCCGAAGAGAAAGCTCCGTCTTCAGCTCGTCCTCGTAGACGCCGCAGAGAATGTAAACAGCTTCCACCGCCTCCCGAGTTTGGGACGTTCATCCGATTGGATTGTCCTTGTCCGCCCCCTTTGAATCTACCGCTAAGTCGTTCAGTCGCAGAATCCAGAAATCCATAGTACGCGCAAGTCCTGAAGTATGCCTCCACAGACTCAAAAAACTCACTGGCGCTTTCTGTTTCCTCTCCTCGTGTTGAAATGCCGAGACTCTCTGCCTTCTCTGACAGACCTCTAAATATTTCCTCAAACTTCTCTTCAGACCTTATGTATGAAGCATGACATCAATTACCTTGTAGGCAGTGGAGCTTTCTTTCTGCAGAGAATCTGATGCGAGAGAGATGACTTGGAAAAGAAGAGTGGTGATATCCAGGCATAGAATACACTACTGTATATATATATATATTGCACATTTTCTTACTCACTCATTTGGGTCACAGGAGGCCTGGAGCTTATTCCAGGGGACTTGGGGTACAAGTCAGGGTACAACATGAACATGGGACAGGGAGAGAATCCATCACAAGGCACACAGGAATTTAGAAATTAGCCTACTCTGCATGTCTTCGGACTGTGGGAGGAAACCCACCAAGCACAGGGAGAACATCCGATCTCTACACACACTGACCTGAAGGCAGGACTCGAACCCTCGACCCTGGAGATGAGACGCCACAGTGCTCACCACTACATCATTATGCTGCCTACACATCTTCTCATGATATTCAAATACATGTAGGATTGCATAGACTACTGACCATGTAATATATATATATATACCACCAGTCAAAAGTTTGTACACCCCTTCTAACTCCATGGTCTTTCCTTTTTAAACAGTTGATATTGAGATGTATATCTGCTACTTATGATCTATAACGGCTCTAATCAGGGGTGCTGGTTGTTAATTGGTGATTTCTGAGGCTGGTGACTCTAAATGAACTTCTCCTCTGCAGCAAAGGTAAGTTTTGGTCTTGCTTTCCTGGGAAGGTCTTCATGAGAGACTTGTTTCATCATGGTGCTTGATGGGTTTTGCATATAAATGCACTTGACACAATAATGTTCTTGCAAGAACTGTTCCAGAACATCTGACCATCATTTCTTAATATAAGACAACTGACTGTAATTGTTGTTACTGAATTACCTAATGCCGTAGGTGTTATCTCATAGTTTTGAAATCACCAGTATTGTTCTAGAACGTAGAAATCATAAAACCTACTGTTGCCTGGATGTCACCTATGCAGGAATGCCAGCTGCTGCTCAGGGTGCTCGATTTGTGTGTGTTAACTGTAGTGACTGTGATAAGGGAACTTGAAGGGCTGCTGGAGGATGGGGTGGTGCTTGTGCAATCTTAAACGCGGTTCTCGGGCATTGCAACATGCTTTTTAACTGGGAATCGATGCCATGGGCCAGATGTAAAATTTTGATGGCAAGTCCTCGAGCATCCTCGTCATGAACACTAATTCGATCCATTAGAGATAGCTCTTAAATAGATAAATAAATAAATAAATAAAGAACAACTGTAAAGCTAGTTTAGAAATATTTTATTCATAAACATCAGTCATAAAAATAACAAACATCAAAGTTCATTCAAAGTACTTTGTATAAACCGTCTTAATATATACAAATTTGTTCTCCCACTATAGGAAGAGATTAAAAATAATTTAAGGCAAGTTTTCCATAAACATTTCCCCAGTCCTTCTTTCTTTCTTTCTTTCTTATTTATGTTCTTTCTTTCTTTCTTTCTTTCTGTCATTCTTTTTTTGTGTGTGTGAAAACAAACCACAATATAATCATGTCATAACCGTAACCGTAATAAGACACCTTTGACCTTCATGTAGAAGAACGATTGCAAAAAAAAAGAAAGAAGAAGAATTAGAAAAAAAAATGCAGCCATGTGTGCTGCCTAAGTTAACAAACAGCAATGTCCAGCCTGGTGCTATTCTAGTCTTCATCACATTACACACTACGAGAGCCATGTGAGCTAGATGATTCATAATCGGTTAGTTTATGTACATCTACAAACTAGGGGTCTGTCAAAGGACGACACAGGGGTTCTAAGTGGACAGAAATGCTTTGTGTCTCTGCAATGTAAACTTGTACACTTGTTCAGGAGGCTTTAACTTCTTCTATTTAAAGTGTGGAGGTCTGCTTTTTAAATTTCCTGTTATTATAGTATACTCACAGACACACACATACACACACACACACACACACACACACAGGAAACAATGTGAGTTCAGAAGGTTAGAAATAAACTTTGATTCGAATATCCAGACAAACAGAAAAATACAAAAATACAAATAATCATACATAGCCATATAAATATATTTATTTATGCACTGAAAGCTGTAGTAGAATAACTTCCTTAGCAAACAACACGACCATTCAATCAATAGCATCGCAATGAAAATAAACACAGACACTAAGTTAAGGAAAAAGAAACAAAATTTGACACAAATCAACCACAAGTCGTGGTGTGTCCAAAAGTTCCAAAGGTGGAGAAAAAAAAACTAAACAAAACAAAACAAAACAAAAACAAAAAAAGAAAGAAAAACAACCCACCATCATGATGTAGAAACGAGGTAAAAGGTCTCACTTTTTTTTTTTTTTTTGCAGTGAGGCATTGATTATTACATTAGCTTATTTAATCATCATATTACATGAACAGTAAACATGCAATATCAAAAAGCACAAAATTTGGAGAGAAGTGCAATACGATCCAGCGCAGGAAAGTAAAAATAAAAAAAAAAGGAAGAAAGGAAGGGAAAATAATAATAATAATAATAATCATCATCATAATAATCATCATAATACTAATAAGGTAGAAATAACTCGAGGTCGGGAGCTGTTCCGGAGTCAAAGTGCTGAACTGCAGCTCGAAAGCGTGAGGCTGCTCTGCAAACAACCTGGAGCACAAAAGTCAAACGGTTAAAGAGTTTACGCAGTCGCTGCACACAGAGCAAGCATCGCCAAGGGCAATTAGTACAAGGGAAGATCCCCCTTTATTCCCCCTTTAAAAATAAATAAAAGAGCTCTGGCACCCTTTTTCCAGCTCTTTTTGCGTAGAAAAAAATGTCCTCCATCCAGTTCCTCAAGAGAGGAAAAAACAGCCTGGAATTTAAAAAAGAAAAAAAAAGAAAAGAAAAAAGAAAAGTGTCTCTGATTTTTCTTTTTTTTTTGGTCTCTGATTAAAACTTGTGATCTGGTGTGAGTTAGTATACAGGAAGTAGATGAGTATGAACGTTCCATTCATATTTCCACCATATTAGAGGCCCTCTTCCTCCACACTGGGGGTGTCCCCTCTCGAAGGCGTCTTTAGTTGCGCTCAAAAGAGAGAAACCAAGACATGAACCTCTACAAACTACTGTAGGTTCCACTAGGAAGTGTTCTTCTTATACGGAACCCGTTTAAGTTCATATAAGGTCCTGGAGGCACTTTTAAAAGAAACCCCCATAAAAGATCTTCCAGGAACATTGTTTCGTTTTTTTGTTTTTAGTGTTTTTCAGTTGTGCTTAAACACAGCCCCACCTTGTCACAAGGATGGGGGGAAAAAGAGAGAGAGAGAGAGAGAGAGAGAGAAACCAAACTCTATATGAATCTCTATAAACTAGAGGTTCCAGTAGGGATGTTCTTATAGGAACCGTTTAGTTCGTGAAAGACTTCTGGAGGCACCTTTAAGGAAAGCCATAAAAGATCTTCCAGGAACATTGTTTTGTGTTTTTTTTTTTTTTTTTTTTTTAGTAAGGGAAGAGGACCGACCAAAAAAACAACAACAAAAAAAAAACATTTTTCATAATTACATGCGCACCGTGCACGTTGAGCCTCCAAAAAAAAACCCAAACCAACCTGTAGATCTTCCCTCTCAAAAAAAAAAAAAAAAAAAGAGATGAAAACCGCGACCACACCACGAAGCGCGTTAGTTTTGGCACCGGGTTTATATCAGGTGTGACTCAGATGGCCTCGGGGAGGGCGAAGGGCCAGGCGCCGAGCTCCTGCGTCTTCTCCTTGTGCCGGAGGTGCACCCGGCCGTGCCGCTTGCGCTCGTCGCTGCGCGCGAACCGCTTCCCGCAGACGTCGCAGGCGAACGGCTTCTCTCCGGTGTGCGTGCGCGTGTGCGTGGTCAGGTGGTCGCTGCGGCTGAAGCTCCGCGCGCACACGCGGCACCGGAACGGCTTGTGGCCCGTGTGGATGCGGATGTGCCGGTTGAGCTCGTCCGAGCGGGAGAAGCGCCGGTCGCACGAACCCATCGGGCACGTGAAGGGCTTCTCCTTGGTCGTGGAGGAGGAGGAGGAAGAGGAGGAAGATGAAGAAGAGGAGGAGGCGGCCGAGCTGCTCTTGCGCTTCGGGGCGCGTGTGCGCGTCGGTGCCAACGGCTCTGGAGGAAGCAAGGTGGAGTAGAGGAGCGAGTCGATGGTGGAGGTCGCGTAGGTCGAAGGAGGAGGAGGAGGAGGAGGAGGAGGCTCGCACTGTCCCGGACCGGGCATGGACTGGAAGTTTGGGAACACACCGGCTTTCAGGAGGCTGCTCGACTGCGCGTCCATGACGCTGTAATTAAACGCGCCAAAACTCTGACTGCAAGCATCTCCGAAGCCTTGCTCCTGCTTAATTCCGGTGGCTTCCACCTTGAACTCCATGTCAGGACCGGACAGCGAGTCCAGCAGCTCTTTCATATCCACCTGATGATGATGGTGATGATGATGCTGTTGTTGTTGATGATGATGATGATGATGCTCGGATGAAAAGTCGCCAGATGTTGCAAAACCATAGCTGTCGGCTTTGCCGAAGGAGTTCCACTCGTAATAGCAGCCTCCGGTGTTCTCAAACTCACTTTTCACGACCACGGGGAACGTCCCGGGCTGGGTGGAGGATGAGGAGGATGAGGAGGATGGAGGATCCTGGGGTGCACTCGTCTCGCTTTGATGTTGCGCATCTTCTTGTTGTTGTTGATGTTGTTGATGTTGCTGCTGCTGCTGCTGATGCGCTTCTGGAACCGGGCCCGTGGAGATGCCCACGATCTCGGTGATCATGTTGAGCAGCGTTTCCGCGCTGCAGGGGGCGCCTTGACACGCCTCCACGTAGAAACTGCCCGAGTAGGACAGCGAGGCGTCGTAGCTTCCCTTAGGGCCGTGACAGGAGGAGTATTGATCCGCGCTGGTGGGCTCGGTTTTGGGAGTGACTGTTGGATCTGTGGATGATGGCGGAGGAGGAGGAAGAGGAGGAGGAGGAGGACAGGAAGGGGGGGAAAAAAGAAAAGAAGAGAGAGAGAGAGAGAGAAAAAAAAGGAAAGAAACAGAGGCATGTTACATAAAGTAGTAAGGAGATGCGCACTATGGGAACAATCATGCATTTGTGGTGCGATAGAAGTGTGTTTGTCGGAGCGAGACAGTGAATTTACGCATCATCGATCATAGCGAGGGATTTAGACACGAAACAGCGCGAATGCACGAGAGCAACAGCAATCTCGTCCATGGCGAACTCACCGTGTGCAAACTGAGTAGGTGCTGCGCGCTCAGGCTCCATGAAGACATCCTGGTGCTCCTTAGTGTCCATCATTCCGATGGCTGAGTCGTTACAGGTGTCAAACTGGGGGTAGAAAGAGTCCTGAGAGTTCAAATCGACGTTGTTGAGCATGATTTTTCTTTTCTTTTCTTCTGCTGTCTATCTCCCCAGAAAGAAAGAAAGAAAGAAAGAAACAAAAACAATAAATAAAAATAAAAAAATATCCAAAGAGGATCTGTCCAAAAGATGACAAATCTGAAATGCAAGGCTGTGATTGAGATTGATGTCCAGGAGAAACAATAATGAGGGGAAAAAGTGATGAATATGAATCAGGACTTCCCTCTTCTTCTTTTTTTTTTTGGCTTTTCTTTCTTTTTTTTTTTTTTTTTGGAAAAGATATAAAATCCTAGATGCGTGCGCGCGTCGCAGTTGGATGTTCCTCCGCTATCTGTTGCTGCGCTCCGCTCAGCCACGGCCGCCTTATATACCGCACGAGCTGCGCCTCGCCCCTCCCTCTCTCATTCACCGCGTGCTGGGAGAGGATTCCCCCGCTGCGTGGCATCTTCATGCCCATATATGGACACAGAGGATGTGACGGGGTTTCCCCCTCCCCTTTAATAAAAAGAAGAAGAAGAAGAAAGAGAGGAGAGGTAGTGTACACTCCTGACTGTGGTAAAGCTGTGGTCCGAGTGCGCTTTAGCATTAATGTACCACAGGAGGTACAGTAAGGGCACTAATGGGGTAGATAACTTTCTCATAAAAAAATAAATAAAAGAATAAAAAAATACAAAATTATAATAAAAATGTCAATGTAGGGTGAAAAAATTAAAAATGTAATTAAGTTTAGATGTTTACCTTTGTGCACATTTCCAAGTGAAGGGTTGCTCATAGCTCATGATTTTCAAAAAAAGATGTGTGTATTTAAATATACATATATTGCAAAAAAAAAACAAAAAGAAAAAAAAAACATTTATTAAAGCTTCACAGCAATAATTTTAACATGTTGAGGTTTTGAGCTTAATTTATTATTATTAATTTTATTATTAAATAATTTTATTATTATTATTATTATTATTATTATTATTATATGGCATAAGTGGCTCAGTAATAGGTTTGTCGCCTACCATGTGAAAGATTTGAAAATCCCCAATGACAAGTTATGTGCAGATCAGATGGTCTGCTGTGACGACCCCTGATTATTATTTTTATTATTATTATTATTATTAATAATAATTTTATTATAAGTAGTAGTAGTGTTTCACACACTCTCACTCATTCTCTGTACCGCTTGTCCTATGCATCATTACAGGGGACCTGTAGCCTATTCCAGGGGACATGAGGCAGGCTGCACCTTGGATGGAGTGCCAGTCCATCACACACAACGACACTCACAAGCTCACTCACACACTATGGGGAAATTTGAGAACACCAATTAGCCTAATCTGTATGTCTAAACTGTAGGAGGAAACCAGAGGACCTGGTGGAAACCAACCAAGTACTGGGGGGGACATACAAACTCCATGCACACGGACACTGAGGCGGGAGGCCACAGTGCTAACCACTAAGCCACCATGCCATCTCTCAAACCAATGTAAAATAAAAATAAAAAAAATGTGTGTTTAAGTAAACATTGGAAGAAATACTTATTTATTAAAAGCTGTATGTGCTCTTAAAAGTCCTGCCAGGGTCATAAAAATATGAATTAACACAATAGCTACCATTATTGTCCATGGTCCCTAGTTGGACTACAGAGGTATGTATGTATGTATGTATGGATGTATGTATGTATGGATTTCCAATTTCCAGAAGCAAGGATAGTAACAAAATACACAATAAACAACACGTACAAACGCAACCATACCATAATGGAAATCACTAAGATAATAAGAGTATAATATATATGAACTATATAAAAATATATATCTATATAAATCTGTAATGAGACTGGAATGAATATGTGCAAATATCACAGAATGGGGATGAATATTAGTGGATAGACTACAGAACAATTGAGCAGTATAATGAGTTCTAGCCATTGAAAGTGACAGCAGTGCCAAAGTGAATGGTGCAAGACTGAGGTAGTGCAAGTCAATGCTAAAAGAGTACATGATGAGTAGATAAATAAATAAATAAATAAATATGACTGTGAACAGCAAGTATGTTATGAGGGAGAGCAACACGTTTAACCGAGGAAGTGTACTGGTAGTGAGACCCTTTGACCGATAATAAAGAGGTGTAACAGCAGCGTGTGGTCCTGGGTACAAAGCATTTCCCGAGTCTGTTGGAAGGGCTGCTCTGTGGTAGAAGTTTGTCACTGAACATGCTTTTCTGCTTGGCAAAAGTTCCATACAGCGGGTGACTGGTGTTGGACATGATGGACAGCATTTTGTCCAAGTTCTTCCTTTCCAGGACCAGCTCCAGCATGTCCAGCTTAAGGCCTACCACAGATTCAGTTGAGTGGCGTCTCTGCATTTAGGGTTTCCTCCTCAACACACTACAGCATAGGAAAAAAAAAAAATACAGGCCACAATTGATTGATAGAACATCTGCATGAGTTTCTTGCAGATTCTAGAAGAGCCCAGTTTCCTTAGGAAGAACATCCAGCTCTGACATTTTGGTATAGATTAGTCTTATTCTTACTAGTAGTAGTAGAGTCTCATCCACGCTCACTCATTCTCTGTACCGCTTTTCCTATACAGGGTCCCAGGAGACTTGGAACACAAGGTGGAGGACACCCTGGACAGCGCCGGAGGTGTGGATGGAGTTCCAGTCCATCGCACGGCACATGCACACTCTAACAAACTCGCACACACTGGGAACACTTATTAGCCTCATCTGAATGTGAGAGGAAACTGGTGGAAACCCACCAAGCACAGGGAGAACATGCAAAGACCCCGAGGCAAGGATCGAACCTGTGACCCTGGAGGTGCAAGAAGGCAGTGCTAACCACTACTAGTAGAATCTCATATCATGTTATTTTCTACTACATTTCATACTACATTTCCCTCAATCAATTTTAGTACTTTATCTTTAATTATTATTATTATTATTAACTAGTCATGACATGACATAAACATCATAATCATTTTACGTTGCACAAACACATTTTCCAAGAAATTCATGATTTTCATGAAAAATATGTCCTAAGTGAATAACTGACTTTACTGATACCTTGATGTCTACAAATAAAAGTTCAAAAATGAAAAGTAGGAGTAACAGTTTCAGTTCCTTCCAATTAATTTATAATAAACATATAAATATAGATAAAATACACAATAGATAGATAGATAGATAGATAGATAGATAGATAGATAGATAGATAGATAGATAGATTTGCTGTCAATGCCATAGGTAATTAAAAGTCCTGATGGTGCATAATCACAGAAGAGGTTACAACTATTGAAGAGATAATAATGCACAATAATACAAGTTTGCTGAACTGCAGTTGTCCTAAGTACAGGAAGTGCAGTAGGAAATTGTGACATACTAAAACGCGTGTGGATCTGTAGAAGTAACTGTAAGTGTGTAATACAGATGGTCCCCAACAGTCAGTGTCACAGTTTGGCAGTCTTCAGTTCTCATATGGCTCTGGGGCAGAATCCAAGTGTATTGTGACATAATTAATGACAATATCGATATGTTATCGTCATACAGGCCCGTCCTGCCCTACTATCAGCACCAGTCCAAATGATATCATGCACCAAGCGGATAACCATTCATACTTGTTTGTGTTGAAAAACACAGAAATCCATCTTTAAAAAAAAAAAAACAAAAAAGAATATGTATGTGTATATATATATATATATA
>JAQMYI010000013.1:17101562-17120446 GCA_030014275.1 Clariallabes melas | reverse complement strand
TCTTTTCTTCAGTGCCGCTGTCTCTAAGCCGTAGAGCATCGCTGGTCTCACCACTGTCCTGTACACCTTTCCTTTCACTGATACTCTTTTATCGCACAACAACACACCTGACACTTTTCTCCATCCATTCCAACCTGCCTGTACCCGCCTAAATAAATAAATAGTTATAAAACTATAAAATACATTATTAGAACCTGGAAGGATAGCAGTGAAGCATCATCTTCGAGGAAGAAATGTGGTCGCAAAAACATCCTGAATGAGTGTAATGATGATGATGTAGAACTTACAGTTACGTTTAATATCCAAAGTAAAAGTATTTCCATACACACAATGCAAAGAGAACTTAAGAGACTGGAACTAAACAGCTGTGTAGCCTTCATTAAACTACTTATCATTGAGACTAATCAGGAAAAAAAACAACTTCAGTTTGCTAGGTAGCATAAAACATGGACTTTGGAGTGAAGGAAAAAGGTCATGTGGTGTGATGTGTCTAGATTAACCCTGTTAACCCAGAGTAATGGGCTCATCAGGGTTAGAATAGAGGTAGATGAAGCGATGCACCCATCATATAGAGTAGTGGAGGCCATATTCCAAGATGACGATGCCAGGATTTATCAGACTCAAATTGTGAAAAAGTGGTTCAGGGAGCATGAAATATCATTTTCACACACGGATCAGCCACCACAGAGTCCAGACCTTGACTCCATTGAGAATTTTTGGGATGTGCTGGAGAAGACTTGACTTCCGACTCTGAATGGAAATAAATATTGTAATATTGCACCAGCGTATTGAAATGATACCAAGGCTGTAATCAAAGCAAAAGACATTCCAACTAAATATTAGAGTGGGTATTTTGTGTACCAGGGCAGTGTGTACTGTATACATAGTATACATGAGTATCCTTCCACTCAATCACGACTGACGAAGTGTAATTAACAGGGGTGGAAGTAGTTTTAAATTCTCACCTGTACTGTGTAGCCAAAATGTGAGGAGAATAAACCATGGAGGTGGTGGACAGTTCTGTTATTTTCTCTTTATATTTGCATTTATTCCGCTTTATATCAGCTAACTTCCAGGTTCCACTGTTGAAGCTCTACATTGGAGTGTACAATCACCTGTTTCACCCCAAGAAGTGCCCTTGATCAGGGGCTAGGGAGGGATTTGGGATTCAGCCGTGTGTTAGACGCTAGTTAGGTTTATATCTCATAAATCTGTGAAGAACTTCAATAAAACCAGCCAAGCACTTTCTTTTACTTTAATCCTATTTCTAAGGTCAAATCAGTTGAGTACTTCAGCACTGTTGCGTGAGAAATAGCATGTGTAATGCTACCTCTGGGATTAGGGTTATTAGGCCTATAAGCTACTGGGTGATTATCCAGAGAATCAGGTTGAGCGGAGAGAAACGCACGAGCAAAGACAAGTGCGACATCTGGCCATGTTAAAGGAAGAGCTGATGTTTAAAAAAAAATAATAATAATACACATCTGTTTTTTTTTTTTTTTTTGCCATGACATCATCTTATTATTGAATTATTTCGATGCATCGCATCCATCCCAGCAGTTTTGATCGTGAGTTGTTGATAGTCCTTAGAGTTTTGCTACATTTTAGTGAATGTCATGATGCCAGTTTGGAGTAACTGCAGTCCAAATCATAGGAAAATATTATGAAAATTGTGTAGTGATGAGAAATCCTAGACAAGCTGACACACACACATATCTGTAATCCAGCACCAGATGCCATCCGTGGCCGCAGCTTTCCATCGATTGGCAGCAGAGTGCCTGGACACTTAGCCGTCACGTCCCCTCCGTAACTGCATTGTAAAAGGAATAAAGAGGAAGCTGAGCTGTGGGACGCTTTTAACCACGGAGTAACGAAAGCATTAATCTGAAAACATCACACGCCAAAGTTCAGCTGACTCACATCACTCCATTTCTGATAAATCAGAGGCCGCTGTATCGGCTCGCGACAGGCCCGCCGGCTGGGACAGCTCAAATTAGATCCACCTTTACTTTCACTGAATCCAGCAGACGCCTTTTATCCAGACGTGCTTTATCATCTCACCTGAAAACCATTTCCTCAGTCCTCACGCTGGTACGAATAATCCAGGTCGTGTGAGAGGACCATGAACCTGAGACCCGGTTAGAGAGAAGCAACAACAAACACTGGCTTAAGACTTAATTGCAATTATTGTTTTTTTTTTTTTTTGTCCTGTTATTATTTAGTAAAACACCAAAAAGATTCTGGAGTGAAAATATGAACCTGAGAACCAAACGCTGGATTTTATGAGTATTAGGTGGTCGAGCACCGCAGTCACTTTACTGTAATTGTACACGTGCTTCTTACACTTTAAAGAATGCATAGGGTGCTTTAATGAAATTTAGCACAGTGATTGAGGCCAGTTCCAGCTACCTTCACAGCAGGTTTGGTTTATGTATCTCATGCACTCGAGCTCCACCAACAGGGCTATTTGATATTGGTTTACAACAATATTATATATTGTTATAGAATTATGTTAATTTCCAATATATTGAATTTTCTGCTATGTATTTTTTCACGTCTGCTACAAATTCTGTCCAGAAAAAAGAATTGGGTTCAAGTTTAATGTACTGTATATAAAGGTGTTTATAAATTTTTTGTTCACTTTTACAATTTTTTTTTTCTCTAAATTTGGATCACACCTACATGAATAATTGCAGCCAATTACATTCTATATCATGATGCTAATTTCTGCCATATTGGATTTCCCACGCTTTGGATTTTTTTTCAAAAAGGCTTTTTCGTTTATTCTGTTAGAAATTTTATTCAGTAATTACGAAATTTCCATTACAGCATTGTGACACCAACTTAATCAAATACATTTCATAGAGTTTTGATATTCAGGACGGGTCTTCAATAACACACAACCCAGTTTAATGGCAAAGTCGCCAAACAGGATGTGATGTCATAGCTCAGCAACAGTGTGATTCATCGCAATCAAATTCTGTATAGGAAGCAAGTCCTGATGGTCACCAAGTATTCCAACCTTCCTTCTCTGCAATAATTAGTTTATTATAATACATATGTTTTAGTGTAGCAAAAAATATATAATCTATTTTCCTTTTCATTCTTTAAAAAAAAAAAATGTGGAAAAAGTTTAAAGCTCTTAGTTTGAGACAAAAACCAGAAATAAGAAATTAAAAATTCATTGTCATCAACCAAACCAAGGTGACAATGAGTAAAGCAAATATCATTAAATATTAAAGTGTCATAAAGAATCTGGATGTTGACTGGAATGTCAATTAAAACTGACTTTGTTTTAACCAAAAGTGACGTTAGACACATGGCCTTGCTATAATGTAGATGTAGAAGATGGATGTAACTTTAACATAAGTGAAAGCCTTGAAATTTAATAAAACATCATTAAATAATCATTAAAAAAAAATCAGTATCTACCTCAATTAAAAACACATATTTGTAGAAAATAAGTATTTTTATAATTTTACATTTATAATTTTGTATGCTTAAATAAATGTAGGTATAACTTTATCTTTTTTCATGCACTTTTCGGAAAAATTACTATCCTAAATGGGAAAAGAACCATATATGGTAACTTCACTGACTGAATTTGCACAATAAAAATGACAATAATGAAAAACTTTTAAATATCACAATAGTTAAGAAAAAAATCACAAATAAAAGTCTCAAAAATTTCCAATTTGAACGTATTTATATGAGTGCACTATAAAGGATTAACACCTCCAACGTTTATTATTTTCCTAAAACAGCATGGTTTGGAATGTTTTATTCCTAAGCAATGTTTAATAACTTAGAAATAATGTAAATTTTTTATAGATTGTCTATGAAACAAGTTAATTCTACTTCTCATTTAGAATCCTCACTATAAACAGTCAGGTCCTCACCAGGCTTTATTTCTTCTCTGTAGGAGTTAATAAAACAAAAATGCACACCTGTCATGTTACTGAGAAACCACAACGCATACAGTAAACCTGTAAGTCGTTAATCGTCAAGTAACAGCTTTACCCCTGATACTGGAGACTCCTTCCATAAATTCCCTGCTTCAAAAACATCACAGACCAATCACAAACACTTATTTTAATTGGTTTCTGGTTTCATGCGTTTGTAAGTTGTTCAATCTAAAACTGATGCTAAAACACATTTTGACAAACCACAATCCAGAATTCAACAACACAGCAGTAGTATACTACTAATACACCCAGGTGCTCAATTAACATTTTCCTCCTGGAGAAGTGGAGAACAGGTGATCATGTGAACAGGCGAAGAGGTGATCAGGTGACCAGGGCGCTTGCATGTGATGTGTTTGATGCCTTGCATGGTAACATGCGACGGCAAGTATTGGTCTGCATGCTGCTTAATGAATGTCTTCCTTTCTCTCTCCCTGCCCCATCTGTGCTTACAGAAGACAACCGTGTTGAAGGTGGGTACTGCACTTTTACTCCTTATTAACTTATTTACCTCAACTTTCACCTCTAATGTGCTTTATCAATGTTACATGAGCCCAGCCTGGACGGTAGGTATGAGTTTTTTTTTCTCCCCTTTATATGAATGGGATACAATTTTTAACATCCATGAGAGACGAAAATGCAGGTAAAATAAAATAATTTTACATTTATAATTTTACATAATTGCACAAATAAAAAATATCCTCCCAATTTATTATGAGATCATAATATATTTTTTCCCTCATATTAAGTCTGTTTCTTCACTGCATTTGTTTCTCGTTTTATGCTTGGACATGTTTTTCCCACAAAAAATTACTAAAACAACACAAAAATCCAACTCCAAAACATAAAATCTAAATAATATTTTACTTTCAAGCTCGAATAATTGGTACTTCTAGCTAGAAAAATGCTTAAAATATGCAAAATTGTTGGATTTAATATAAAATTAGTAAACATTTCCAGACCGTTTAAACATTTCAACCTTAAATACTTTCTGTCTTTAGCTAGGATATCGAATGGAATATAAAATATATTAAATATATAGTGTAATGTAGTTGTCTGCGAAAAATAAATAAATAAATAAATTGAAGAACGTATATATTTCTGCATAATAATTTATTAAGATGTAAGTGTAAGATATTTCTACATAGGAAAATGTAATGAAGTTGTATAATAATAATCATAATAATAATAATTATTATTAATATTATTACATCCATCCAGCAACCTCTGTAGTCCAACTAGGGACCATGGAGACCAATGCTGACCATATTTATTTCTATTATTATTATTATTATTATTATTATTATTAATTCATTTGCAGTGTGTAATTTGAAATGGTAAAGTCTAAAATAATTCTAAAAGCAACAGAAATATTTTATACATTTCACGTTACAACTTACATTGCCCTCGGCTTGACTTTTTGTTTGTTTGTTTATTTATTTATTTATTTTAACACGTCTTTACGTTCGCTGTATAAAGAAAACCATACCAACGATACGTTGTTTAAGAGCTGAGTCGGGTTTCTGTATCCGAACTGACGGGTGGAAATGCTTCTTCAAGGTTGAAAAGGTAAATCATCCATCTGCATGCTATCCATATCAACTAACGATGGGTAAACTCCTCCGAATTCACCGTGGAGAAAATCTGAGTGGAAAGGGGAAAAGAAAATAAATAATTGAAAGCTGATGTAAAGGAGGAAAAGTGTTTTTCTTCATCAGATTGTTGAGTTGAGTGGGTTGATATGTGCGCTGAGTATCATCAGGGTCATCTTAATGTTATTCGGTTCAGTTTTGCTTATAAGGAGCTTTTTGCAACAGATACTGTTGAGCGAGAAAACTGCTGAGGGAGGAAAAAAAGAACAGACTGAAAGAGGGGAATAAAATACAAATTATTCTTAGAATTCAATGTATGATATTAAAATGTTTTTAAAAAATAAATGAAACTATAAAATTAATAACAATATCTCGCAAAATCATAAAAAATGCATCACTGTTTAAAGTTGCAAGGTAAGTGTGTTAGCTTTGCTAATTTCTCATTGAGCGGACAGCTAACATTAAACATACTAATTATTCCCTTTAACTACTTTTCTAGCAGTTAACATTAGGCTGTTATTTTTTTCCACATAGTGAACATTATGCTAACTATTACACAGCTACCAAAGAAGCTCACTTATATAGTATATTTTGTGCAGAAATGCTCATTTATATTAGGCTAAATTGTGCCTAAATGCTAGTAAGGTAAATAGTATTAGTAAGTAGCATGGTCTAGTAGAAATGTAACTAAAATATCACTGCCTACAACTTGTCTAACAAAGTCGTTAATATAACCTAACTGTCATATTTTGTAATTAAAACCTGACTGCTAGCATGCACTATAAAGGATTAACACCTCCAAAGTTTATTATTGTCCTAAAGCAGCATGGTTTGGAATGTTTTATTCCTAAGGTTCAGTTTTGCTTATAAGGAGCTTTTTGCAACAGATACTGTTGAGCGAGAAAACTGCTCAACAGTAGAGTTTTGCTGTATTAAGCTAATTAAGCTAACTATTAAAATAAGCACAAGTGCAAAAGGGGGCTAGCAATGTTACTAACACTAGGCTCACTTTTATCTTGTGTACTTTACTCAGTAGCAAGTTGTACTAGCAAGCTAATGAAATTAATAATAAAATTAGATTGTTAGAACTGGAAAGTAAAAGAGAAAATGAATTAAATCCTGGAGTTTATTTTTATAAAATCAAAATTTTTTCAAAAGTAACTTTTTATTTATTTGTTAATTCATTTTCTCCTTTATGTTGTACCCGCATTGTGGCTTCTTAATTCTTAATCGCATCATAAATACTACTTGATTATTTACGACTTTAGAGCTTTTTTAGCAAGTTGCCCGTTATCCATGTGAACGAGCTGTTGCTATGGAAACAATACCACATTATAATAGGTGCGTTAATATAAACCAGTGATTTGCAGCTGCGCCTCTGTCAGAGCTGCTGCTGAAGAAAATTAATCAACACCTTTTGAATCTAGATTTCAACAACAGCAACAACACCAGGGGAGAAATATACCCCTGTGACAGATTGACGGCTAAACCCATGCTAACGGATCATGTTAAACAGCTCGCTCGGGCTGGCGGTCAATTGAAAGAATGTAAAAACGGTAATAAACCCCCCCGTGACATTTATGGTACATAATACTCGTGCTGTTGGTACAAATGTACTTCTGGATTGTGCAATGGAGAGGAAAATGATGGCTGTATTTTGTGTCATTGCCTGGCTGTGTATTGGATTTGGGCTCCAGCTGTCCCTGTTTACGTCGTAAATCAAGAGTAAAAACTGGAAGAGTAAAGGATTGTGGAGGAGGCAGGTAGGTTGGATTAGATGAAATGAAATATGCTGTAAGACGTTTTTCTGTATTTGCTTTAAAAAAATAAATAAAATACAAACTTAAACATGGACACCTTAAACCTTTATGCTTTTTAACTTCGCAGTAAGTTAGCGCTCAAAAATATGCAACAAGTCTTCCTCGTTTTTTTTTTTTTTACCAAATAAAAAGTCATTAACATTTGGTTCTGGAATGATTGACAATTGTGTAGAATATTTCAAACTCTCCAATATGGCCTAACACAAGCTTCAAGCTCCACCCCCTTTCCCCATTTCTCATTAGAAATGATAAATTTGGGGTTATAGCCCGGTGATCTCAGCCCGATTTCCCTGCAGTACTCTTGATTTCTGTCATGAGAAACAAATCATTTTTAGTGATTATTAATGTGAAATAAAAACTACTCATGTATGTATGGTTTAGCTAACTTTAGACAAGCATATAGTTAGCACTACAGCAAAAAAAAATTATACAGGATTGCAAGTCATGTTTTAGTTGTTTAGTGTAAAATTCTAGATATACGCGTACTACAGATTCCACCTTACACAATGGATTTGTAAATAACTATATGAAGAATATAGTATGTATTAACTATCATTCGAGCCAAGTGTTTAGATTTTATCATCTCCTATCTGATTTGCACAGTATTCAGGTTTTAGGCTTAACAGCTTCGTTTTTGTACAGCACTTAGAAAGAATAGCGTGAATTCAGTGTTAGACCTGTCTCCTTCCTTGTTTTGTCTCTCCATCCTAAACACCTCCGTCCTGACTCAGTCTGATCCAGCAGACGAATGCCCGTGTTCTGCACTTGTGTTCTTTTCTGACTGTGCTCTTGTTTTCCTTTAAGGTCTGGCACACCTGATGATGGGAGACCAAGGTATGTTCTCTGTTCTCTATTCTCAGTTCCTTTTCTCACACATCCTCATCTCCTTCCTCATTAATTCTGCTTTGCACTTAAGGAGTTAAAGCTCAGGTTCTTACATTTTCTCCATTATCTACTCTGAAAGAGATAAAGAGAACCACAGCTCAGCTGTGGGCAGGGATGTGGTGTTAATGGTTCTCCTTGGAGGAAATGTGACTGGGATTGAATTTACATTGACAAAAAAAAAAAAAAATGTCAGCTTCCTGAAGGGTTCTTTACATTCTATGAGCTTCTTTGCTTCATGAATAGTTTCCCATTCTTAATCTTGAGTAGTGAAGTAGTTTTCAAGTAAACTTATGTTCATGGAGGTCAGTCAAGAAATTAAATTATACCAAGGCCCATCAATGGGGTCCAGGTTTCTCAAAGATCATCATTAGATGGTGATGCAAGCATAGCATTGGGTGCTCTCTCAAAGCTAAAGATAACTTTACGATATGTACGATTCTCCTGAGTGTTCATCTGGACTGTTAGAGCATTTTAGGTTTCTACAGTTAATCAATTTCCCCCAATAACATAGTCGTAAGTGTAAATAAATTCATTCACGTTCATGTAAGTCAGTATTAAAGTGTACCCGAACCAGTTTCATTGTTTAATTGGCCCAATTGTGTTAAATGGTAGAGTGAGCATTCCAATTAACACTTTGTCTCCAAGCAAAGATGATATCTTTGGGGAAATTTGGTATTATTTTATTTTATTTATGAACTTTTGCTTATTACACTCTAAGAAAAAAAAAAAGGTTCCTCAAGGGATCATTGAATAGCCAAGCCTCCTATGTATCTTTATGGTAATGATTTAATTCCCCAAAGTGTATCCCATCAGTTTCAGTGAGCAAGCATGGTTGAGATTCTTAATTAGCATTGATAAATGGTAGAGCGTTTTTGGGAAACTGTTTAGCAAACTGAGCTGGGGCACCAAGTTTGATTTTAGCATTACGTTACATTTGTTTTGCTCAGTATATTGTGGAAAAAAGTGTTCTACACTCTTATAAAAGTTTCCTCAAGGGTCCTTTAAATAGAAAAAACCTGCTAGGAAAAGCAAACCCTCTGTTATACAGTATGGTTCCTCCATAAGAAACTTTCAGATTTCTAGATTTGAAAAGAGTACTCATGAATGTTCTTAAAGGTTTTCAAAGAATCATTGTTGAAATGGTAGAGCGAGCATCATTTTTTTAAACAGTCTCCCTCCAAATGATGTTTTTAGCAAGAACTAAGAAAGGCAGCAGCTATACTCTCAAAATGTTCCATCTAAAAGCCACTCCAACATTAAGGGCTTCATCAGTTTGTCCCCTTTGGCCAAACTTTAACAGAGACCTGGAAGGAAGCTAGGAACCCTTGAGGAAACCTTTTGTTCCCATAGAGTCTAGGTAGTTATGCCTTGTTTTATTGCATGGGTACCCACACTTTCAGGCTTCCTCACTCCATTCACTTCATTATAACTGTATTTTACCTTCATTTACGACCCTTTGCCCTCACTACACAACCACAACTTACGTGTCTTCTTCTCTCCCCCTTTTTTTTTGCTTGTCCTTTTTCCGGGCTCTGCTTCCTGTATGGGGACCATGTCATCAAATTTCATAGGTAAAAGTAAAGGTACTGAACCACTTTTATTTGTCTCATTCTGTCCTCATTCCCTCTGTTCATGACCCGTGTATTTAGTGCTAATATGTCTGTAGCTAAGTTAAGCTGAACTTTCCGAGAATAAGAAAATGAAGGTAGGTGCTCTCGACAAATCTTTGCTTTGGCTCAAGGGTTTTTACGGTTTGTCACGTAGCGCTGTTCATATAGCCGATTGCCTTTCGGGTGGCCATGCATCCCGCCGGTGCTCGGACTGGTAACTACTTACTCAATCACCGAGATGGGTTTTCAGGGAGCCCATCTCAGCGTGGAAAATGAGTAATTTTTCCCTAGAATTGAGTGTTTCTTCACTGGAGGTAAGTGGCTGCACAGGACGTCTCTCGGCTCCACTCCCTAAAGACCGTTTTTGCACGAAAATAAGGCAAATGGCTTCCCAGTGATTCTCAGTTAAAGGAAACAATTTTCCCCACTTAGGATAATTAGCAGCTGAGAAAACAATAGAGTCGAGCCAGTTGATAACGAAGGCTTCGTTTATTTGGGAAATTCTATTCTATTATGTCTCTGAACATAAATTCTTCCTCACGTACTGTGTGAAATCCAATTTGTGTTTCCAATTTCCATAAAGTTTTTATATAGATACAGTAGGAAGTCACTGAAAGCTCAACTTTGTTTAGGTACAAAGATATATTTTTTTTCATGCTGACTTTTGGCTGGTTTTGTTTCGCTGTATAACAAATAAAGTCGGGTTGTCTATCAACTGTAAGCATCGACTGCAGTATGCATCACAGATACAGTTACGTAGCCTTCCTGAATCTTTGTATATAAGTTACTGATCATGGCACACAAACAACGTAACTCCATTTATTTTCGAGGATTATTAAGAATTTCCTAAATTTGTTTAGTTTTAAAATTCATTTAAATGCTAGCAATGTTTTGTCTACTTGAAATCCTTTGGAAGGTTCTTTGGAAGTTTTAGTATTGACAAAAAAAATCAGCTATCTAAGCAAACTAGCTGGTGAGACAGACAGGATGAAGTAGCTAACTAGCAAACCTGCTGGTGATGCAAACATGATAAAGTTAGCTAACTAGCAAGCCTGCTGGTGATGTAGACAGGATAAAATTAGCTACCTGGCAAACAAGCTGGAGATGCAGACAGGATGAGGTTACTGTATATAACTTGCAAACAAGCTGGGGATGTAGAAGGATAAAGTTAGCTAACTAGCAAGCCTGCTGTTGATGTACTGTAGACAGGATGAAGTTAGTTAACTAGCAAACATTGTGGAGATGCAAACAGGATAAGGTTAGCTAACTATCTTGCTGGTGATGTAGACAGAATAAAATTAGCTAGCTATCAAACAAGTCGGAGATGTAGACAGGATAAAGTCAGCTAACTAGCAAATCTGCTGCTGATCCTGACAGGATAAAGTTAGCTAACTGGCAAACAAGCTGGGAATATAGAAGGATAAAGTTAGCTAACTAGCAAGCCTGCTGGTGATGTAGACAGGATGAAGTTAGTTAACTAGCAAACATTCCGAAGATGCAAACAGTATGAAGTTAGCTAACTCGCTTGCTGGTGATGTACATGTAGACAGAATTTAAAAAGCTAGCTATCAAACAAGCAGGATATGTAGACAGGATAAAGTCAGCTAACTAGCAAATCTGCTGGTCATGCTGACAGGACAAAGTTAGCTAAATATGAAACTAGCTGATGATGCAAAAAGGATAAAATTAAATAAACAAACAGGAGATGTAGAAGGATAAAGTTAGCTAACTAGCAAACCTGCCGGTGATGTCAACAGCATGAAGTTAGCTAACTGGCAAACCCGCTGATGATGCAGACAGCATGAACTTAGCTAACCCATAAACCTCCTGGTACTTTACGCGTGATGAAGCAATCCGGCTCCATGAATAAGATGCTGGTTTTCCCAGATCTGATAACCAGAGCAACAGCTGAGACAACGATTTAACGGCCTTTATTTTCTCTCTCAACTCTTCCAGTACGTCGGCTCCGTTCATCCTCGCCGTTGTAGCTGTACTTGAGCCGATATGCTTTAGTAAATTTGAGTTTAATGACAGGCGCTGGATTTGATAGTCCAGCCTCGGGACATGATTCGCTAAGTGAATGTTCTTGGCACAGAATGCAATTTTCAGAGATGGTGTGGCGGAGACGTTTAATTTAATTTTTATTTTTCTCTGTCAATTGAGCCTCTTTACTTATTCTGGAGTTGCAGGAGCGCTTTATATTTGTTAGAATTTTTTTTTTTTTACTCACTTACTGTACGTATTTATTTATTTATTTTCTCAGCTAATAAAATTTTTCTCTTTATTATTCTATTTGTATTCTTCTGTACAGAGATTAGTGTATTTTATTTTATTTTACAAAATACTTAATTATTTTAAAATATAAAGAAAGTGTTTCTAATAAAGTTATATAAATATATATACAGTAATAGTGGATTGTGTCGTTTTGCCATCTGTGAAATCTGCCTCACTGGAGCTGAACTGGGCTCTCACAGGTTCTGCTCTGGTACATTAGAGGAGCAGAAGGAGAACCAGGAGGAGCCTCGGTCTCACTGCTGAATCAGCGCCGAGGACCAAATAGTGTGCACGTTCTGCTTGTGGTTCATCATTAGCCACCTAGTGTCACTAATATACAACCATATAGACATACACTTAGCTGACTTTCCACTTTTTATTTATTTAACTTTGACCTTTTCCACTTTAATTTAAGCCAACAAACCTGTGGATTGACTTACCATAAACTAAACTGTCACATTTGAAGTAACGTATTGATATAACGGCTATATAAGTTACGCATACATCCGGAATCGATTAAAAAATAGTTTGCATCAGTGGAAAAGCCAAGCAAAGCAAGTTTACATATTTTTATGTTGTTGTTTTTTTGTCATTCTGTACAAGATTTAGCACCATGGGTCCGAAGCAAGGACGGTAGCAAGAAGAAACTTTCAGTTTAGTTTTTAAAGCAGCCGGTGCTAAAAAGGAATCATACATTAAGCTTAAACAAGGTTTAATTTTTATTAATTAATTTTTATTCTAAATGTAATATGATTATAGTCTTGGAAATTGGTGATATTTTTCAGTGGCTGGAACAGATTATCTGCAATTACATTATTTCCTATGGAAAAAGTGTTTTGCAATATGAAATTTCGCCTTAACTCACCTCTTGAACAGATTAAATTTGTAGGCAGAGGTACCGCTGTACTTACTATATAGATAGTTTTTGTCTCCTGCGTTATTGGAGGGTCATTACATCATCTTTCCAGCAAATGGGTTACCAATTCTAACAAGCTAGCTAACAAAGTTTATGTTGACGTAGAATGATGTTTGCTAGCAAGCAAATCTGACAGTGACTTATACAAGATAAAACTAGATGACTAGCAAACCTGGTGATTTGAAAAGGAAAAAGTCACACTTCACAGTGTTAAAGTTACATTTACCAGCTAATGAACCTGCTGCTTCGATCAGATGATTTCAGCTAACTAGATGATATAGAAAGGTTGAAAATAGCTAACTAGCGAGCATGCTTGGGATTCAGGATGAAGTTAGCTAGCTAGCAAATCAGTTGATGATTTACGTATAAGTTTGTCAGACTAGCGAATCTGCTGATAATTTAGATATCATAAATGTAGATAATTAGCAAACTGACTGATGGTTTAAGACAGTGTTAATTAAGCTAACAAGTAAATCTCCAGGTGATTTAGTCAGGATGAAATTAGAAAATTAGCTGATGATTTCGTCAGGTTTAAACAATTAAATGAAAAAGTTCAAAGACAAACAAATGTCTCAGATACACAAAACTTTTAAATTATATAAAAGGAAAAAAAGGGGAAAAAATCTCATAGCTCTGCCCTGACGTGATTCATCTAGTGATTAATCAGAATTCACTTTCTATTAGAGAACTTTCTGAGAAAAATGACTTGGGATTTCTTTTCTTGAAGCGAGACCAGTGAAAACCCACAGGTGCTTAATGTTAGGTTCCTGTGTAAGTCTCGAGGGAGCTGTGCCGCGCTTAGTCATGGCCACCGCAGCACTGGTCAGATGGTGAAAGGCGGAAAGGGACTCATAAGAACCTGCAGCTTTAACACAGCGTCCACTTTGGCACTCGCTCAGGATTCCAGCGGCTCGCCTCAAAGAACACTTTTGAGTTCACTTAGCCCTCATCAGGCAGTCCTGAAAGAGGGAGCCAGGTCACCGTCCCCTGTTTCTTTCTCTCTCTCTCCTGCTAATGTTTTTCATTATGATATTAATGATTAGCTACTGTTCAAGAGGCTCTCAAAGTTCTGCGTTATTACAGGGTTCGACCCAAGAGACCGTGGACAAAAAGGGGCTTTAATAGATTCGATTATATATCACATTTTTAGCCCTTGACTCAGAAACTTTCTTTTCTTTTAAAACTAATTGGAATGTTGGAGAGTTGCAGTCCTTTACCATAGAGCAGGGTTGCCAAGTAGTGCAAAAAAGTTTGAATAGTATGGATTGTAAATAGTGCACTCTAATAGATACTAAATCCACAGCTAAATCCCATCTACTGAATAGTACACTGTAGTGGTGTGTACACATGCAAATTCTCTCATTTTGGACCAAAACATAAAATGAATCCTTTAGTTTTGGTTCCCTATAATAAACTCCTGGTTCACTTAGGATTCACAGTCGTCATTGCACCTAATGTTTTTACCTAGGCAGTCGTACTGTATGCGGTGATTACCCCCAATCAATTAATTAATCAATCAATAAATGCTAAAAATGGCAAGCAGCGATGTTTAATAGACTCTTCTCTCTCCCGCGTCCGCCTGCCTGTACTGGCCGTGATACTACAGCAGGGCGGCATTAATTAACGAAAGCGCTCATAAACATATGACATTTCATAAAACCATCCAACCGTTGTAAGTTGGTAAATGTTTCGCAAGCACTCTTGTTGTTGATCTATGACGTGCAGTCCTGTGTGCTCGCGCACTGTCCGTAGCGAATGTCCTTGGATGCGCAATAAATTTAACATTTAATTTGGCAATGACGTTAGGTATTTCATTTGTTCCTTTTTAATCCTGGCTGCTTTCGAAACTCGTCCATTGCCGTGCTAACCAAAGCGCGCGATGTACCTAAGCCTTTCTCACTCGCTGCCTGTGAGATCCATTCCATCAGGTGTCACAGATACAGAAACTATAATAATGGCTATCAATAATGGCAACAAAGCAGATTTTGTTTGCTTATATAATTTCTGGTCCGTGATGCGTTCACATTTCAATCGAAACGAATCAAGTGGACTGAGACCAAATGGTCTCAGTTTGTTTACTTGCTTGGTGCGCACCGAGGTCCAGATGGCAGCGCTCACATTCGTTCGAGTCCAATCCAAAGCAGGTCGTGAGGTGTTTTAGCTATCGGTTGTGATCGTTCGGTATGAGTTTGGCACAGTTAGTCATAGAGTCATAAGTAATAAAAGCCTGAGGGGAAAAAAAACTTTGCATATGCATTAGGTTTTGCATTTAGCATTTTTTAATGAAATAGAAAAAGACATTTAATCTGGCTTTTACTCAGAAATGAAAGTGTGATTGTCCATAGAAAACGAAAACAGCTTGGAGCCGTCAATACGACCGCTGTAAAGGAAACAGATAGGACATGATCCCGAGCGGTCCACTGAGACTGCCGAAAACACACACACACACACACACACACACACACATTGAGTAGCTGTTTTTTTTTCAATGGCCTCCAATAAAACATATTTACTGGAAGCAGCGGGTTGCATATCAATCCTTTGCTTGTGAGCTTGTGAGAGAGAGAGAAAGGAAAGAAAAGAGAATGTGGAATAAGCAGAAGGAGGAGGAGGAAAAGAAAAAGGAGGACTGTAGAATGAAATAATTTAAAAAAGAGTAGGATCAATATGGTGTAGGCTCTTCTGGCTGACTGGATGAAGAGGAAGGCCTGAGCTGCAGCGTTGAAATCCTCCATCTTGTAAAAAAAAATGTGAACATTTTTTGTTGGTGCAAAATATTAAATGCACTTTGACTAATTAGTGAGAATTAATTAAGAGGATTAATTGCAGGCGTGCTAACATGCTTTATATCAGTGGTTCATGACACTCAAATCTGTCTGTGTTTCACACCAGAAACGTTTTTTGCTATATCTGTAAGCGTGTGTGTGTGTGTATGTGTGTGTGTGTCATCGTGCAGTGTGAGCAGCATGATTTATTTCCTTCCCTCTGACTCACAGTGATTCATATTAATTTTTCTACAGCCAGACTCTCACCACCCGAGCTCAAGCTGTGTTTAAAAAAAAAAGTGCACATGACCAAGTCCCAGCATAACTTTCTAAGTATATTTGTATTCATATCCAGGTTGCAGAATAAATTTACAAATTTATATCCATGATCGCGTTCACTGAAAAAGAAAGGTTAGTTTATTAAGTTATTAAAATGTTATAAGGTATATTCATTTTAATCATTGTAAAAACTATTAAAATAATATATATATATATATATAAAATTAAATTTTTTTTTATTTAATTTTTTTTAAATTTATTTATTTATTTATTTATTTTTTTACATATAATACAATGTCAAAAGCATCTAGATTTCATAGTGACCCCTTAATGTCTGCTTGCACCAAAATTTGCTAACATTATTATTTAAACTTTTTTAAACTCTTAAAAAGAGAGAAAAATATGAAAAAAGTCTTAAAGTCTTAACCCCCCCCCCCCTTTCTTCATATTTTGCTTCCGAGAGAGCCAGACTTTCTTGTACTTTAATGTAGTCTTGAGGAATAGTTCTCCAGACTTTCTGAAGGACTTTTTTGTCTCTCATTTTTGGCAAGTCTGACATCTTCAGTCCAGTCCCTTTACCTGTGTAGTTTCAGAGGAAGGTTTTTATTTATTTATTTATTTATTTATTTATTTTATTTGTTAAGACACACAGTGACCTAAGAATCATTCAAGCATAAAAAAAAATAAATAAAACTTTATCCATGAACCGGTGAGAAACAGGAACAGATGATGACTGATAGTGTACTGCTGATGCTGAATGCTGAGTGGTTGGAACAGACGAGAGGGGAAATGAGGTCGCTGCTGAGGCTGTTACAGTATGGAAACAACCGATTTATACATTTTCTCTTCAGGCACTGTGCAGCCTGTCGCAGTCAAACAATTGTTCCCATTTTTTAACTTTATTTCACATAATTTAATTTAATTAAATTTAATATAGAGGTGGGGGGTGGCTGAGAGGCAGGGCAGGGGGCTGAACACTGTCATGGCCTAAGGTTTGTGAAATTTTCCAAGCTGACCTCCACTGATACCTGGGTTGTGATGGTCACCGAGTTGACCTCCACCGGGAGCTGGAAAGCCACTAAAATGTTTAGGCACGGCTCATATAAGGTCATGGATCCTGACCTCTTCAGTAATTAGCGATCTCATTACAGTTCCCAGTTGTTCTACCTGCTGGGCAGGTGTGCCAGGACAGCACAAACCTGAGAATACCCCTTTGTCTGGGATTCGTTAGGGTCTCCCTTTAAAGCCGCCGGTGGAGTAGGAGTCCATCCGACATAAATTTGACATGTCGTATGGATGTCCTGCCAGCAGCGCTGAGGACAAGTAACTGCGCCAAATGCGGTCACTGATATTCCGGTGCTACGCTCCATCTAGTAGCCGGCTGCATTTATATAGAGGTCGTGCTTTCTCTCAGGAATGAGACGAGTCGAGGATGCAGGTGCAGGCTTATAAACATCCTGAAGCAAATCAAACAAACAAAAACAGGACCACAGGAAACAGGAACTGTGCTCTTATGAGCTAGCATTATGCATGAGCTAGCATTAGCATACACAATGCAGTGACTCATTACAGCTAGTAACAGACATAGCGCAGCTCACAATGGATCAAAACAAAACATTATAATAGATGCTGCATTAAAGTGTCAAGCATCTTCATGAATATAATACCTAGAGTAAACAAAGCCTTATGAACGCACCAAAAGAACATGTTTATCTGTTTAACATGCATTACATATTTAATATTTTATTATAAAATATGCTGTGATACAAAATGTTAACAAAATCTGATGGTGAAAACCAAAAAAAGCTCTCATTAAGTCCCCGCAAAGATTCGTTAGACTAAAGGCCGATGGATTGTTTTAGGACACGCCGTCCCTCACGTCTCATATTCCCTCGGTGCCTCCTGCGCTATTTTTTCACCACTGCAAAAAATGAAGATGAAACATAAGAACCAGAAACAACATTGTTGCATAATAAAATCGTGCAGAGTACAAACAGGCTTGTCTTCATAGTTACACTTTTTTTTTTTCTTTTTCTTTTTTTTCTTTCTTTTTTTTACAGCAATTCTGCCATCTTTATAACAGGTTGCTATGGCGACGCTGGTATACCATTAGGATCCTAAAAAAAGCAGAAATACTTTGACCTTCAACACAGAAGAATAACACCTCCATAAGGCCCTCAATGACTTCGTGGCTCATAATATATCAATGTCAGTTTATCATTATCAAGAATAGAAGACCTGATGGTTTTAAGTTAATAAGTTATAACAAACAAAAATATAAATAAATAAATCAATAATTGATTGAAGAGGTATGTTTTCTTTCTTTCTTTGTATTTATTTGTTTGTTTGTTTGTTTATTTGTAGAAAAAGAATTATATATAATTCTTTTTTTTTAAATGGCAAAGTTAGTCTTTGTAGAATAATAATAACAATAATACTTGATGATAATTACAACATAATTTGTAATCAAACCGAATAAATTAATAATGAAAATTTAACCAACAATATGTTTACATTTATTTAATTTTAATGTAATTAAAATTATATTATTATGAATAAGTGTATGTAGTGCTTGGCCCCTTAATTGCCTCTATTATTATTATTATTATTATTATTATTATTATTATTATTAACTGTCAAAGCATCACCTATGAGAAAGAAGAAAACAACAAAAAAAAGAAAAGGAAATCAAAAATAAAAGTAAATTTTATCTATCTATCTATCTATCTATCTATCTATCTATCTATCTATCTATCTATCTATCTATCTATCTATCTATCT
>JAQMYI010000013.1:17058286-17077004 GCA_030014275.1 Clariallabes melas | reverse complement strand
TATGATGAAAATTACAGGACTCTCTCATCTTTTTAAGTGGGAGAACTTGCACAATTGGTGGCTGACTAAATACTTTTCTGCCCCACTGTACATACAGTACTGAAAAAAAAAGGTTTATCTTATAAATACAGGATATTTAAGGGTTATCAAAAAACATAATTTTCACTATTTGGTATAGACATTGCCATATTTTTTTAAATATGAAATGCCAGTTGAACTAAGGAGTCAATTCCAAGTTCCTTGTGTGTTTACAGAGTCACATCGATTCAGGATGGATGTTCACAGCTTCATAAAAATAGAATAATAAGTAAAATGTCTTACCTGTAAATGAGTTACAGTGCATATACGTACAAGCAGTAGCTTTAGATTAATCAACTCAAAGACATATTTTTGCTAAGTCTCAATACAGTTCTCAGTTGAAGGAAAAAAATTATATTCATCATAATATCAATATACATTGATGTATACAACAAAATACTAACATGAGCGCATGCTATTTCCCGCTTCGCCCATTGAACAGCCCAAGGTCAAAACTGACCTAACTCTGACCAGCGCGTTACCAATTATGATTGATATAATGAAGAATAAACTTGTTCATCTGACTTCTTAAACCTGTATTAATTGTAAAGTGCTGTGTGATTCTTCGTATTCACTTGAACTTTTACACAGCATTCATTCATTTTCTATTGATTCAGGGTCGCAGGAGGTTTAGAGCCTACCCAGGAGACTTGGGGCAAAAGGCGGGGTATACAGTATGATGGACGTGGTGCCAATCCATATCAGGGCACAAGCACATGCACAGTCACAAACTCAAACCAATTAGTCCAATATGCATGTTTTTTGACTGTTGGAGGAAACCAAAAGAAACACAATAAGCACAAGGAATACATGTAAACTCCGTGCACACAGACCTAAGGGAGAACTCGATCCCTTGACCCTGGAGGTGTTAACCAGTACACTACCTTAGATTTCATTTTTAAAAATAAATCTTCATATAGTATATGTAGTGCCTCAGGCAGGTGAGGCTCTGAGTGTCAGGGGTTCGAGCCCTATTGCCTCAGGTTTATTCAATTGGGCAAGGTCCTGAACCCTGTGCCCATAAAAAAATCATTGCAGTTGCCAATCCCAAAACCTGAATGAGAAAGGAGGAGGGTTGGATAACAACCTGACCCTTTGAAAACCTCCATTGGGATAAAAAATGATGGTCGCTCATTGTGCTCAACAGCATGGGAGAAACAAAAAAATAAAAATAAAAAATGAACATGTACAATCGAACATATTAAAAAATACATCACAATCACCCAGCACTCACTCTTAGCCTCATTTCCCCCTAAAATCCCATTGGAGGAAAAACTAAAACTAAATGAAATAAGTAGAATAAAAGAATTACAACATTTCAGTTTACCGTGTTTAATATTTATAGGAAACACAGCACGGATCCAGTAGGGTATAAGTGTGATACAGTGCATTACTCAACCCTAATAATTTATTTATATATGGAAAGATATTGTATTAAAACATTTTTCCTTTTATCTCTCCCATCTAATATTGCCACTAGCCATCCATGGTCACAAGGAACAATATGAATGAAATGAAACATGAACACGATTACTATGAATTCCTGAGTATTACAGACTCGAGTGGAAATGATCAGGAGCTTTGTGAGTGTGCGACAGAAGATATCATGTTTTCATGGAACAGGCTGTTCACTCGAAAACGGGTGAGGGTTAAAGGTCTGCATATCCGAATGTGATTTAGTTTGTGTAATTAATGAGAGGGGTGTGTGTTTGTGCAGCAGGATTCATATGACTCATTCAGTGAGTCACTCGATGAAGTCCAGAAGGAGCATCGCTCTGGCTGTCAATGATGTCTGCTGCACTATGTGCTGTGAGAGCTCCACTTCCCGACCACCTTTTGTTTCTCTTTACCACCACGTCTCTCCTGACTTTGTGCCTCTGTTCTGGATCCGCTTATTATACAGAATCTGTTTGGCACTCTGTGTCGGAAGTATTTATAGCTGCGGTCCTATTCACTTCGAGGAGAGAGAAGAAAAACACATACAAATGGCTCGGAATTCAATTTGGGCTTTTATGAAAGTGTGACAGCGGCAGATTTAAAGGATCCCAATCCTCCCCAGAGGAAGCAAGGAAATGGCTCATTTTTAGACAGTTTGTACTTAAACACTTCCCAGTGGGACACTAAAGCCTTTCTATGAATCAGTGAAACCCACACAATATCTATGGAAGGAGACACAATGATTCAAGTAAGCCTGAGAGGAGTTCTTAACTCTTTGGTGGCAAATAAAGTGCACGCTCAAGATAAGTCATGCCGTAGATGGGCAATTTATTAGGAACACATAATGGCCATGTTTTTGCGAGGCCTCTGTTGTGCCCTTGATCAACTGATCAGCTGAGTAAATGAGATACATGTAAGTAGCTCTGGACAGGGGTGTGTGTCGAATGCAAGAAATGTAACAACACATCATCGAAACAGAACCAAATTTCACAGCACTCACAATTTCATTCAAGCCCATAAACATATTGTGCCAAATCCAAACAGTGGTTTTTTTCAGGAAGAGGAAAAAAACTACTGTTACCAAAAAAAGTGGTGTGGGATCAGAAGCCAGATTTATACAGGAAGATGAATCAAAAAGTCTACCTCCTTCTTAAAAAGGATGCACAATTTGAATGCTATATACTGGAATCGGTTTCTTATGTTTTTTTTTTTTTCTTACAGGTGCATGTTATTTTTTCATTTTTTATGAACTGCTGACAATATTTCTCTTAAATTCAAAATATAACTATTGTTATTTCGAGTTTGTGTTATATATATATACTTGAGTTGCAATTACATCTTTCATACATTTTGGCATTCTCTCCGCCAGTTTTTCACATTGCTGTTGGGTAACTTTATACCACTCTTTTTGCAAAAAAGCAAACAGCTCAGCTTTGCTTGATGGTTTATGACCGTCCATCTTACTCTTGATGACATTACAGAAGTTTTTAGGAGTAAATTGCAGTGGTCTCTTATTTTTTCCAGAGTGGCAAAGGGGTATTTGTGTCACGAAACTGATGCAGAAAGAGATAACGGGAAAGAACAGAACCCTGACTAAACCATATCCAGGCCTGCCATGTACTGTACATTGACCAGGCCCCAGACACATCACATAATAAGGACCCCCAAGGAAGTGTGCATACCACACACACACAACCCATGAAACATAAATAACTGTAACACAAAATCGAATGAACTGTTCTAATAAAATACTGACTAGTGATATAAAGACTCTCCTCTTCCTCAAGTTAGTCTGTCTTTTTTTTTTATGTGCCTGACACATCCTTTGTCCCTTAGCACATTTCCAGGAATGAAAATAACCAATAACCAGAAATAAATATGTCAGTGATTATTCATGAATGTTTCACCAGGTGTGAAAGCCTTTATCTTATTAAAAAAGTCCAGTACAACAAACCATTTCATAAAATGATGCACATAGTTTTGCGTATCCTTACTGTATGTTATCAAACAGACATGCAGTAGTATTGTTTTATTAGTTTTTTTTTTTTTTAATAAATATTGTAAATAGGTTTGACCATAATGTGTGCTCTTCATATTATTAGTTATTACACACAATCAGTGACCAGTCTGATGAAGTTTCTAATTTGACCCATCAAGTGAATTTATAATTTGTGTTCTAAATTAAATTCATTTGGCGGTTTACAATTACAAGGGCAAAGCAGTAAATGCAGGGCCATGAAGTCAGATGCTCATTAGATATTAAACTCTTCAAAGTTATTTATATACTGTATAGATAGTACTGTGAAAAAGTTTTGAGCCACCTCTCATTTCTTCATATTTTGCTTCTAAAGAAACTATTTAAGAACGAGACTATTTTAATTGTATTTTTAATGTAGTCTTAAGCAGTACTTCTCCAGGCAGCTTGGAAATCGGCTCTTATTTTCAGGCCAGTTTTAAACCTGACCAGTTTCAGAGGAATTTATTTATTTATTTATTTATTTATTTATTGTTAAGCCACACAATGCCCTATAAATCATTCAAGCATAAAAAAACCCTCTAAATTAAGGCATGAACCAGTGAGAAACAGGTACAGATGATGACAGATGATCAGGTCTGTGATTAGTATACTGATGATGCTGAATATGGAGTCGTTGGAACAGACGAGAGGGGAAATGAGGTCGCTGCTGCGACTACACTTTAAAGCAGTCTGTTACAGTAAAAGTTTTGTTCCAAGTTTTGTAATTTAATCTACATCATTTAATTTTAGATAAAGAAATGAGAATGGCACAGTAGTGTAGTGGTTAGCACTGTTGCCAGGCACCTCCAGGGTCCGGGTTCGATTCCCGTACAGATTCGATTCCCGTCTCTGTGTGCATGGAGTATGTTCTCCCTGTGCTTGGTGGGTTTCCTCCCACAATCCAAAGACATGTAGATTAGGCTAATTGTCATTCCCCAAATTGCCCATAGTGTGTGAATGAGTGTGTATATGTGTGTGTGCCCTGCGATGGATTGGCACCCTGTCCAGGGTGTACCCCGCCTCGTGCCCTAAGCCTCCTGGGATAGGCTCCAGGTCCCCGCGACCCTGAATACAGGATAAAGCGGTATAGAAGATGAGTGAGCGAGTGAGTAAATCAGATTACATTTAAAGAAAATTTTTTAGGAAAATTGCCTTTACCAATTTCCTATTCTCTTCTGTCTCTCCTTTAAGAAAAAAAAAATCAAATAGCTCCATTCCATCAACTCCATACCCATTTAAACATTGATAAAATCTTGTTATTCATGCTCTCCGTAATTTGCAGTGAAAATAAAGCAAACTTAGTGCAGAAATACAGATTTTAATCTGCTTCATTAATCTATAAAGAGAAACTTATCATCCACTGGAAGCCGTATACAACCGCACCGTAAGACGAGATGTTCGGTATCAGATCATGAGCGGTTCTTTCTCTACTCCGTCGTTTTTTTTCTTTCTATTGCTCGGCTACAAGTTGATCTTGGTCTCGTCTGTTCGTAAGATTGTTGTTACAGAGCTTTAGAGTTTTATTTTTTTCTTTTCTCTTTCCATGGAGTCTTCTTTTGATTGCTGACGTTGACACAGAAACAGCTGAATAACAGTTCTTCTTGTCATGTTCTCCATGTGTGCCATTGACTCTTCCTAGTGTTCTAGTGTCAGAGATTATATGTTTTAAGTTCTAGCTTGATTAGTTTTAATTTTCCCCAAAAAACATTTGTCAGTTGTTACAGTAAATTAAACCATTCTAGTGTGGAATGTTGTAATCGCTTCATAGCATCCCAGCATTCATAACCTAGTTTAGCATAAAGTTTGCATTCAGTTTGGATCTTCTTTCAACAACAAGTTGTTTATCACTGTAATTCCTAAACCATTCAGCCAATTTGAATGTAAATAGCCACAAATTAAAGTTCAAAATCTGCACTTTATTCACGTCCAATCTACAGCCATGGGCAGATTAAGCAACCATAACTTGCACGACGTATAACGTGTTTAATCTGAAAGTCCTTTATCATTGTGCTTGATCGGTTCAGAGTCACTTCTCATTGGCTGAATTGCTCCTTGAGAAGTCTATCATTTACCAACGATAACGAGAACTTCGCCCACTTAGATACCTACAATTGGTGTCCTCTTCTGAAGGGCTCTCGTCTCCTGAGAGAGAGAGAGAGAAAGAACAAGAAAGAGAGGAAAAGATACAGAGAATCATGGAAGCTCAAACCCATGTGCTGGTCATGCATATTTCAATAACATCTTCTTAATGTGCTATTTAATTATGATAATTATTCGAGGCCGTGGCCTTTCATTCCACCGAGGTACGAGAATGTAAGTGCGATTAGAAAGTGTGAGCGCTGGGTTGAATTTGGACAAACTGCGAGCTATCAGACTCGCATAATTCACGCTACATTAAATAATTAGTACTAAATTATAAAATTGTGAGTTTTTAACAAGTCATACCTCCTGAAGTGACATGTTCGAACCTGGTCCAGTCAGATGATAAACACTTGCTCTGCGGCCAATGAGCACCAAGCCCCGCCCACAACAGGTTCAGCTTTGCAAAGGCAAAACAAGAATCGCAAACAGAGAGTGAAAGCAAAGAGAGCACAAACTGAAGAATATGATTTACTTCATGAATTTACAATTTGTTTGCATGTGCGATTCTTTTTTTGAAATTACAGTTCTTCTTTTGCGCTTGTGATTATTGATTTGTGTTTGTGATTCTTGTTTTTCGTTTGTGATTTTTCTTTTACTTTGCGGTTCTTTTCTTGCTTTTGTGATTCGTATTTTGTGTTTGCGATACTTGTTTAGCCTTCGCAGTTCAGGATTCACCTTTGCGATTCTTATTTTTACGTTTGCGATTCTTATTATTACGTTTGCGATTCTTATTATTACATTTGCGTTTCTTATTTTTACGTTTGCGATTCTTATTATTACATTTGCGATTCTTATTTTTACGTTTGCGATTCTTATTATTACATTTGTGATTCTTATTTTGCGTTTGCGATTCTTATTATTACATTTGCGATTCTTGCAATATTTGTTTTCGCGTTTGCGGTTCTTGTTTTGTATTTGATATTCATCTGTTGCCTTTGTTCTTCTTGTTTTGTGTTTGCGATACTTCTTTCACATTTGCAGTTCTTGTTTCGTGTTTGCAGGTTTTGTTTCAAATTTGCTATTCTTATTTTGCATTTGCGATTCTTGTTCCGTACTTGTTTCGTAATAAGTTACATATTATTATCACAAATATTCAAATCATTTACATTTATTCACACGGATCCACATTATGATGAATAGCTTGTCTTGTTGCAAAATTAATTAGGTTGTACTACATTGTGTATGCACACATATATTTGGATCTGATATACCCTGAAGTGGAGCTCAGTATTTTCTGGAGATATTTCAGTATTTATCCCTTCATGCAGAAGATTTCTATCTTCTTGATCGCATATTTTAGTGAAGTTAATTGAATAGAATGCAGCAAAAAATAAAAATAAATGCATACCTGCTAATTGGTATGCCAGCTAAAAGGAAACCAATGTTCCTTGTGGGCATGCTGGGCTTCTACTGTAGGTCACGTAGGCAAGTGATTGATCAACTTGATGCTTTTGACTTGTGGGTCTCTGACTTCTTATCTGAAATGCAGGTTGAAATTAGACAGCTTCACACTCTGATTGGCAAGTGCCAAAGGTGCTGGCTCTTTCTGCCACGTGTTAATGAATCCATCGAGCAGGAGTGAGAAAGCTGATCCCATCAGACTGGGCTCGATATGGCTGGTAATCAGCCTCTTGGATACAACATACAGTTGATCAGAATGAAGTGTTTTTCTCTCAAACGATGGGTCAGAAGTCGTTCTTTTTTCGTGCTGCTAATTTGAGGAATTCGAGCCGATTTGCAAGCTAAATTGGATGCATTTGCATTTACAGTCCCGGCCCTGAATGACTAATTTGTTTTAATTGCTGAATAAGGCTTTTCTTTCTGGCAGCAAAGGTTGTTCCATGTATAATCAGGTTTGTTTGAAAGCATGAATCTAGACTTAAACTCTAAGAAAGAATAAACAAACAATATGAGACTTAAAATAAAATGTAAATGAATGTATCAAAAGTAATGAACATCGTTATGTCTTTACTGCAAGAAGACTATACACCAATCTGCCGTAATGGTAAAAGTGCTGACAGGTGAAGGGTATAACGTTGATCATGTTGTTACAGTGGCATCTGTCAAGCAGGGAGGATATATTAGGCAGAAAATGAACAGTCAGTTCTCAAAATTGATGTGCAATAACAATGAGCCAGCATACGGATCTGAGTGACTTTGACAAATTGTGATGGCTAGATGCAAAACATCAGGTCTTGTGGAGTGTTCCCAGTATGCAGGGGTTAGTGGTTATGGGTTACCAAACGTGGTCCAAAGAAGGAGAAGGAGAAACCAGTGAACCAGCGATAGGGGCAAGGCTCATTGATGCATGTAGGGACTTAAAGCTAGACGATCTGCACCAATCCCAAAGAAGAACCTGCGAACTGCTGAAACAGTTAATGCTGCCTCTGATAAAAAGGTGTCTGAACACAAACAAAGCCTGTTGTACTGTATATGGAACCACAGTTTAGCTGCAGAACAGACAGGGTGTCCATGCTGACCCGTGTCCATCACCAAAAGCTCCTACAATGGACATGTGAGCATCAGAACTGGTAGAGAAGAGGGTGGCCTAGTGTGATGAATCACATTTTCTTCTACATCATGTGGACAGTGGGGTCGTGTGCATAACTTACCTAGGGAAGAGATGCCACCAGGATGCACTATGGGAATGTTGAGGCAGTTTGATGCTTTGGACAATGTTCTGCTGGGAAACTTTGGACAACGTTGTTGCAGACCACATACATCCCCACAATGGAAATGGTGATCGTTGATGCCACTGGCCTCTTTTAGCAGGATTATGCACCTTGTTACACTGCAAACCTTGTTCAGGAACGGTTTGAGAAACATGATAAAGAATTCTAGAGTTCAATTTCAATCTGATGTGGGATGTGCTGGAGAAACAAGTCTGATTCATAAAGTCCCAACCTAACAAGTTAAAAGCATGTGTGAGCAATATTTTGAAACAAACCCTTAACAAAGTAATAACAGATATTGTTCTAACAAAAGGGATGTTATGTTTGGAATATTGATGCACCCTAACTTTCTAAAAGAATTTAAATTTTTACTCAAAATTCTAACATTCTTTCTTGGCTTCCTTTTGCGTTCTGCCTCAAAGCAAAAATATTTTGCATGCATTCATTATTTTGCCTTGTCTTATTTTAAAGGCATAGATGCACAATTGTTGCCATTTGTCTTCCTTCCCCATATGGGTGTTTTTTGCAATGAAAGCCATGTTAGGCTTTGCTCTTTCTGCTAAGCACCACATGGAGTTGAGACGGCAAGAGAGCACATCGGAAGTCCTCAAAGACGTCAAGGTGGGGAATTGGTTCATTAACGAAGCAGTTCATTAATAAGAGCTCTGGGGACAATTCATATTACTCAAATGCAGAGTGTCACTGGGGTTTTTTTGTGCCCTGATGAAATGAAACGTGGAAGAACATTTCAGCACAGGCTCTCCAAAACAAAAACCCACACTTAAAGACTTCCAACCCACAGGCAAGTTTGAGAAATACAGTACACCAGCGATTTGAACGTGATTACAGAAACAATAGGACAATCGATCACTACTTATGAGGCCTTACCTTTTGTTGCCAATAAAATAAGCTTCATGGGTTGATTGAGTTGTGGGAACTTATATTTCATGAACATCTTGGGAATGTTGGATAACCATTTATTTGAGGTGCTGGATCTTTATATATAGTGAGTGTGTGCAATTTTAAATTGTATCTCCACTTGTTGTACAGAAGTTGTGTTTTCTTTTGAATATAAGTCCATCACAACATGTCCTAGCCGTTAAAAAAGCAATACTGCTAGTTCAGGTATCAATAAGGCATCCAAAGAGTTAAATTTGGACTAAATACACAGTAACCTTGTAATGTGATGCAGACGCGAGTCTCAGCTGAACTTTGGAATGCATTTTTGCATGGAACAAGGGTTGTGGCATTTGACCATGATTACTTACGTTTCACTCATTTGTTTCTGGGTAACAAACTTTACAGTCTGTGTGCAGAGCGCAAAAACTTATAATGACCAGGATCTCCTGTAAATGTACTTGCATGTAGTACATATTGATTAAAGACAGACTTGAAAGTAAAATCTATCCCTTTGAGACTGGTCCACCTGAAAAAGCGATGGGGATCAGATTACTCAGTTACACTTGCAATATTTTCCCTTCCCTATGCATCACAAGTCCTAGTGAATTGTAAGTGAACTGTCATTTTATTATTAACAGATTACAGTATAAGCTACAAGCTCAGTCTCCAACACGTGCCTATATGACGTCAGGAAATCTCCAGCTTATTCCTCTTGGAGAAGAATCTTACACTACTGTATATCTCACGTCCTTGTTCGGAAGATGCATGAAGTTCGGAAGATTCTCTGATTATTCCCCATTTCATCTTTCTGTAAAAAGAGGAGTTAATCTCTATCTGCCTCATGATGTCACATCTAAAATAATTTCCCTATCAAACAGGTATTAGGAATCCTTAACCAGCCAAAGAACCCTTAAAGAACGCTTGAGTGTACCTTATCTATTTTTTCTCTTTCCATTTCTGGATCTGCTTCTCGAGCATCATGATAGCAAATAGGCAGGAGCATGTACTCATCATGCTCTGTAAAGCTTTAATAACGATCTGTCAGCACATCCTAATTAGCACTGTCAAGTTTAAAACATCTTCACATGGTTTTACCCCATCAACCATGCTGTGAAGATAAGTATGGAGCATGAGAGACTGTCAATCCCCCATGTGGAAGATGTAAAAAACATGAAAATGCAGCACCTCAGCAAAGAAATGAGTTAATTAACCTGAAGAAAATGACGACCAAAAGTTCTCTCCAGTACCAGCACCATACAGGGCTATTTGGTTTGTCCTTCTTAGTGCTATGATGGAATGTGTTATATAAAACCAAAATATTTCACTTTTAGAGTAGCCTCCAAGTATAGGACAGTTAGAATCTGTCATGTACTGTAAGAAACCCTTGAAGAACCCAATGGCATCCATTGTTCTAATGGTGTTGGTGGATATGATGAGAGGGAGCCTATTCTATCTGACACTCTAAAGATTCTTTGGTTTTCCTGTTGAGGGAACAAAAAAAAATTCCATGCAGAACCTTTCAACAAAAGGCTGAGGTGTGATAAGTTGTTTGGTTACCACCTCAGACTTAGTTTTGTCCTATATACAGTAGGAGACTGCAGGCAGGGCATAAATGCAGATGTACGACATTAAAATTCAAATGAAGCATAACTACCAAACCAGGAGTATCACCAAAGAACAGAACACTGAACAGAAAAACAACAACAATTAAACAGATGCTAGACAAAGAACCAAGCAAAACCAAGGACTTAAATAGGATTGTTAGGATTGTTTAACAGAACAATTACACATAATTGTAGAACTAGAGACTGTGAATCTAGAAATTATGAGACATTCAAAAGTCAAAATTGTACAACCGTCAAGGGTTCTTCATTTGTTCCTGCGATGGCAATGGTTCTAAATCTTATTCCGGGAGAACCTCTGCCCTGCATATTGTAAAGTTTCTCCTGCTCTAACACACCCACTTCAATTACAAAAGGCTGTTAATTAGTTGATTAGTCAAATCAGGTGTGCTGGGAGCTGATACAGCACTAAAATGTGCAGGGTAGTGGTCCCCCAGGACCGGACAGAACCACTATTCTACTGTATGTGGACCCATAAAGTTTCTAATGGGAACCATCCAATAGTATGTAAGTCAAGTATCCTTATTGATCCAATGAACTCTTGAAGAACCTTTTACATCTAAAGGCATAAGACCCCTTAACTATTTGCCAAATCCTTGATGCTAACTGACTTGTGCTTTATTATACTGTTTAGTCATTAAGATTATCACAAGTGATTAGCTGCTTGCTGGCTACAACCATAGTGGCTAAAGATGTTGGTCTTTTCTCTTTTAAAGTTTCTATTAAGAGATACCAGAGTAGTTTTTACAGTGGAGTGCCCAACTGCTCTTATATGGCTTGAAAGTAAATGGCATTCATGTTCCCACGTCTAATTAGCATTGAGATCAAAACTGTCAAAGCCCCTGGGCTGGTGCTGTGAAAACAACGACATCCTGCATGATGTCTGACGGTTGCTCATGGTAAGTGTGTTATAACCCTGCAAGGTGTTTCATAAGTACCATATTGTTTAAAACTTAAAAAGCTCAAAGCCTAGGTTTGCTACTGTAGAAACCAAGCTTGAGAGAAAACCATGTGTCCAAAGTTTTCCATTTCAGTTCCTGATCACAAACATTTCAACAAGTTTCCAACAAAAAATAAACAATTCTTCACCAAAAATCACATCAGTTCCAAAACCAAAGGATGGATGGTTTAGAGAGCTGGTATCAACAGGGGCTTTGGAGACATTAAATCTCATGGACATGGCTCAGAGTTTTGATTTCTTAAAAATACTGGACAGTGATTGCTGAAAAAATAGGAGCTATTTATTTAATTCACTTACTGTCAATCACAACAAACTATTTAGAAGATACATCAGTGATTCTAATGCAATGAGAACTTTCTTTGATCGACTTTGAAGTATTTTATATCTACCACCTATAGTAGATGTTATCTTCAGGGACATCTTGTTCAGGGATGTGCCTTTGGGTTTGAAAACATGCTCTTAAGTCCGCAGCTTGTAAAATCTCATAAACCAGTGGAAATTCTGGCCAAATAAATGAAATAAAATATGTGTGTCTAAATCCAGCTCCAGCAAAGAGCATATCTTTGGTGTTTGCAGCGAGCTCTATCCCAGCGTTACAGCATCCTCTGGAGTACGCCGCTGCACTGGGTATAACTATATATTCTAACCTCTAGATGACTCTCTTGGGATCTCATTTGTAAAGAAGCCTCATAAAGTCAATGTAAAGATTAGGGTGTGATTGATGTTATTCTTGGCTACATGGATGTGTTTAGATAAGCATCATGCTTGGATCTATTGAGTGCAGATTGAGAATGAGATTTTAATAAAGGCTGAGCCATGTGAGGTTTGCTGAGGAGACCTATGCTTTATTTATTAATCAACGAGGGTGCAATTAGAATGCAAAACGTTATGGACACTGCTATTATTTATTATATATATATATTTTTCCAATATTCTGAGGTGATTTTTATTTCTAAACACTACCTGATCCCTGAAGTGCTAACACAATCTGTGTGTCTTCATGAGTGTAGAAATCGTAAACATATAAAGGGATTTGAGGAAGCTCTAACGACCCCTTAACACTTCTTCTTGTAGGAGCGCAATCATTTATCTACATGTAATGTAAGATCAAGGTTCTTCCTCAGTATATACGTAGACCAGTCCAGGTATAAGTGAAGTTATCTTCTGACTGTATTCAGCTGTACTATCATATTGCTGGAAGTCTAAAATGTCTCAGAGCCATCACCCGCCCAAACCTGTTCCTAAGAGTGAGACTCTACTAGCAGGTGGGAATTGAATTTGATATGGGAGAAACAGGAGAAAATTGGAAAATAAGAAAAGGAAAAAATCAGCTGAAGGTCATGGAGATGAAAAAGTAGCAGGCTAATATTAATACCTTTACTGTCATCGTACAAGCACAAACCAATTTATTGTGCAAATGAGTAAGAGAATGTAATTTTGACCACAGCACAGTGGTAATGCCTTCTTTAGATATTTATTTATTAATTTTTTTTTTTTTAAATCTCACTCTCATTTGCTTTGTAAATAATCCTACAATCCAGCCTTTAGATACTTATGAACATAAAATTTGATCAATCCCACTTGTTCCTGCAGACGTTATTGGCCAAAAAAACCTTGGAAAATTTGGCCAATTCCACAAAACCATGACAAACTTGACCACTGAGGTCTATTCCCACAAACCTTCCTGAGGAATGCCGTCTGCCACTGTGGACACTTTTGACCAATCATAGACAAATTTGCCAAGTCCCACCCACTCCCACAGAATATTTGACCAATCCTGGCCACTAATGCAGATACTCTCAAACAGAAAGTTGCAAGTCCATTTGCTCCTGCAGAAAGTTTGACCAATCGAACTTGCTTAAATAAAAAGTTTCACCAATGCTGGCCATTCTTGATCTATTCAGCCTCCTCTTGCAAACACTCTTGACCAATCCCCACACTCGCACAGATAATCTTGCCAAATCTCACTTACTCCCCCAGAAAAGTTTAGCAATCCCATCCATTCTTGCAGACATATTTGACCAATCCTGCACACTGCCATAAAAAATTACCAAACCTGTTCTCTCCCACAGAAGGTTTGACTAGTTCTAAATGCCCACATATTAAGTTTGCCTCATCTTACTTACTCACATCTGACAAATTTCATAGTTTGAACAGACCCAGCCACTCCCACTGATACTCATTTCCCAAGCATTTTTGACCCACTCCTCCTGCTACCTCAAGCAGTAAGTCAGCCTTGCCAAATTCCCACAGATAGTTTAGACTAATCCCACCAATTCTGGCAGACATTCTTGACCAATTACCACCCAGTGGCGGATTTAGCTATTTGGTGGCCCAAGGCGAAAATGGGTATGGGGCCCTACTCATTCACTGTTAACAGTTCAACAAATGCAATCACTATCAAATCTTATTTTAAAATTGTTTAATCATTTACAATGTGACCTTTTGTACAAAAAGAATGTACTCTATTGTCCATTTACTGTACATGTGAAATCTGTTACTGGTTGTCATCAATAACATTGGCTTTCCAGCGAGATTGCTGATAGAAGTTGATGATGGATCTCTATTATATGGTCTTATTTTGTTTTACTGAAGTAAGAAAGGTTATACTGTACATACGACAATAGGAGATCAATTACAGAGTTGCAGACCTACAGAGTTTCTTTTTGTCCCTGTCTTTCTCTTCCTCTCATCCTTTGTCTCTGTCTTTCTCCTGCTCTTCTTCTTTGTCTATGTTTTCTTCTTTTTATCTTCATTTCATTTACACTTCTTCTCATTTCTCTTCATTTATCTACTCAGCTTTAATGGGCAGGAAAGGCATGATGAGAATCTGGGGTTGTTGATTCCAGAAAAAGCAGAAGATTGTTGTTGTGGTATGCCATACACCACAAGTCTACAGTATATTACAGGGGTACTTAACAAACAGAATCCGGAGCACATACCAACACAAACATGGCAGCAATTGGTAGCATTGGCTCCTCATTTTTATCAATGATAACACTAGTGCTGCTAGCGCAAGCAGCTGCTAACAAGGTTACCAATGTTCTTGTTGTTGTCAGTACTCAGCAGCACTGTAAAAAAGTTGTTACCTTTGGCAGTGTTGCTATATACTTTCACTTTCCTTCTGCTTCTTCCTTTCTCCAGAACCATGTAGGTAGCTTTGCTTTGTTTTTGCAGTTTCTCAAAGACTCTCAGATTCACCAGTCTCTCTATATACCTGGATAACTTCCATAGATACCCACAGGGAGTAGTCCATTGTAGTAGAGACTAGAGGTGCTGAGGAAGTAGTTAATCATGAATTTTAGGCATTTTGATGTACTTTTAGCATTTGGATTTTTAGAATGGCATGACAAATTAATGAAAAGTTAAAAACATATGCTTTCCCATACATTTATTAGCGCTGGTGGTTCGGGGCCCAAGGCAATTCCTGACCTTTGCCTAATGGTAAAGTCCACTTCTGATCACAAAATTTCAAACTGCTCGTTCGGATAACACTCTACAGTAGGTGTTTCTTTATTCCTTCCCATCATATTTTCAAATGAAATTGCCTGGTAATTAAAAATAAATAAATAATAAATAACCATGCAGCAACACAGAAATGAAAAACAAGTTGTTGTTGTTGTTGTTGGTCTTTCGTCTGCTCCCATTGAAGGGTCACCACAGTGAACAATCTGATCTGCACACAACTTGGCATACGTTTTATGCCAGGTGCCCCTCCTAACATAACCCTCCCATTTTATCCTGGTTTGGGACCGGGACTGCATCCAGTGTCTGGGATTTGGACCTTGGGTGAAAACGGAACCCAGGCCTTCTGCATTGCAGGCAAGAGACCACAGAGCCACTGAAAATGATCGATGTTCTTTCTTCTGCAAGCCTTCAATCTGACCGCACACTCCTTCTGCATTTTGCTGGTTATCACTAATTCCTAGTAACACACACCAATAGCACAATCTGGCTTAAGTTTATTGTATGTTAACTATGCTGCTAAACATTCAAAACAAATGTGAAATCATTTCGGTTTTCAGTGAGATATTGAGGCTTCTACAGATTGCACACAAGCTGCACTGGAAATATTTTGCTGAACAGAAGCAGCAAGAGCTCCAAGAGAATCTGGAGGCAAGCGATCGTTGGCTGCAGACAGTGCAGTGTTTATGCGTGTTTTTTTGTTTATATAGAGCTAATCAGGCAAGCCTTCCCTGGCCTGGTTCCTCTTTAGCTAGTCACTGTGTGGATCTTGTGAAAAGCTCGGCAAGCCAAAAAGGGGAAGAGCTGACCTTGTAATATCTAGCTGCCTGCCAACAGAATCACAGGAAAGAAGACTCTCACAGAATTAATGCCTCCCTCTAACAACCTGCTGCAAGGGCAAAAAAAAAAAAAAAGAAGTCCCTTGAGCGACTCGGTTTATATCTCCTCTTCTGTCTTTGTGGCTCTATCTTTCCCTTATTTCTTCCTCATATTTCCATGTCTCTTTGCACCTTGTCACTGAGAGTTTATTGTTCGGGCATAACGAGCTGCACTGCTTGAAGGCTCAGGGTTTCTTTTTTTTTTTTTTTTTGCTCAGTCCAGGGTTTCATATCAATGCACCAGTCACCCACACTCATCCCCCCTGATGGCCAGACCGACAGAGATGGAGGGCAATCAAGCATCCAGCACCTCATTTCCAGACTGACTAAAAAAGAAAAATCTTTCTTGCCTCTTGCTGTCTCCCAACCCTGTCACAGATGCATGACCACACACACCCTGGTGCATTTTTGGACCGGACCATCAGGCTGCGTGCACACAAAATCCATCAAAAATAAGCAGAGATAGTCCATCGTTTCTGGGTGGAGATCATTTTACGTACGTGACCTGGAAAGAGGAAGGACAAAGTAGTGAGTCCAGAGAGCAAAATGTAGGAATTAGTAGTGCATTTACAAACAATAGCAACATATGGCACAATTAGAGTTTTGTTTTAAGGCTTTATTTGTACTTAATTTTATTGGACACTGGGGTGATTTGGTCAGACAAACTTGGCAACCCTTGATCTTGGTGCACTCATTTATAAACCTAAGTGAAACCATAGAGGTATAATTCCTCTTATTATTCGAACTAATTAATATTTCCTAAGGTGGTAAGGTGGTAAGGTGGAATAGTGGTAGCACTGTGGCCTTGCACCTCTAGGGTTAGATACCTGCCTCAGGTCTGTGTACATGGAGTTTTCATGTTCTACCCATGCTTGGTGGGTTCCTCTGGGTACGCTGGTTTCCTCCCACAGTCCAAAGACACAAAGATAAGGCTGACTGGCTTTTCAAAATTGTCTATAGTGTGTGTGAGTGTGTGAGAGTATATGTTTGCTTGTGTTCCCTGCAATGTATTGGCACCCTGTCCAGGGTGTACCCCATCAAGTCTCCTGGGATAGGCTCCAAGCCACCCACTACTATGTTCAAGATAAAGAATATAAAGATAAAGAATGAGCAATATATGAGTAATATTTTCCAAGCAACAAACTTTGCTAAACTGTAACGCCATTTTTAGCATTATCCATACAGCTAGCTCTACACTAGACTTGTATTTTTTGCATTTTTCCTTGAACAAACTCGGCCTCGGTTGATGATGATGTGCGTAAAAGTTGTTGCATAGATGGTCTTATATTGTTTGCCATCATTTCAGACTGTCTTCTGACACAAACTTGCTGAATGCATCATAGAGCATCATTTTTATCCATGGATCTTACATACTGTATACAAGAAATGCATCTTTCATTTCATTTACATGTCCCCCTGAAAGCAGCTCTATCACCTATTCTGGTAGTCATACTGTACACTGAGAAACATTCCACTCCTCCTGAATGCACAATTGCTAAACCTAGCCACCACACAGTCTCTAGTCTTCAGAATGCCACATGCACCATGATCCAAGGTCGTTAGCTTTTTTTCTTCCTCACAGTCCAGGTGTATGAAGCTTGAGCAACTTGGCCACGTCGCAGGTCTGCAGAAGGTTAGCATGGCCACCGGCCCCCCTGATGCTAAACCCCTCGTTAGGGGCCGCTGGCGGGACATCGTTTTAATTATCTTTAATTAGCCTGGCCATCACACAGCTCTGCTCTCACAGCATGGTGATATGAGCCAGTGCCATTTTGTTCTCAACTGTACACTACTACAGAAAGTATGAAGGTCTTAGATTCAAGGTCTTTACTTTTCCAGGGTCTGAGGAAAATACAATATGCAATAGGAAATGTGTCATGTATGGAAAAAGTGGCACATGGCTGCAGGGATGTGAGGTGTATCCTACAGTATATCTGATAATATACCATACTGTATCTAGGTCCTCTATCTGTGTGTGATTTGTAGAGTAGAGCTTGGCTAAAAATAAAAAAAAGGATGAGCAGCTTCAGTTATATGGATTTAATTCATTCAGTGAAATTACATGTTCAGATTTCTTTACTGATTCTTGGAGCTCCGACTGTTTCAGTTCAGATTCATTCAATGATTCATTTAATTAATTCTTTCAGTTTTACTTCAGATTTGTTTATTGGTGACTGTTTTACTCAAGATTTGTTTACTGACTCCCTCTATTCAGGTTTACTCAGACAGGTTCAGTTTAAATTTATTCACTGATCGCTTCAATTCAACTTCAGTGACCGATTCATTCAATTCTGATTTATGTACCGATTCGGTTATATTTTCCAAGTTCGCTTGTTTTTTCAGACCACGTTTCCTAAAGTCTCAAATCTCAAATCTGTTTTTTTTTTTTTTTTTACCCTAATGTGGCACAGATCTGATTTTTTTTACTGCACAAATCTGATGTTTCTTCAGATCTGATCTGAGTCACTTTCATCATTGAAGGAGAGAAGAAAATGAAGAATAAATACATATCAGTTTGAGCTTGACACGTTTATGAGCTCTGTCGC
>JAQMYI010000013.1:17015272-17025338 GCA_030014275.1 Clariallabes melas | reverse complement strand
GGGGGCTCCCACATTAAGGCTACTACTACCACTCAGTCGGGAGGGCTGAAGACTATCATGTGTTTCCTCCGAACCACGTGACGCCAGCCGACCGCATCTTTTTCAAACTGCTCGCTCACACACTGTTAGGGGCGGTGTAACACACTCGGAGGACAGCGCTATCCGCTCCTTCCGCGTGCGTGAGCTCACAGACGTCCCTGGTTGGCTGTAGTGCCGTGATTAATGTGGGAGCACGAAGTACCTCTCATCCCTCCCTCCTTCCCCTCTGAGAGAGCTCGGCCAATCAGCTCTCTCTAGGCCTCCGGCTGTGAGAGGTTACAGCATCACAATATTTTAAGTGAAAACTTTTTGTTCTGTTCGCAGATAATTTAGATAATTATTATTATTTTTATTATTATTTTTATTAATTAAATTTATTTTTTTTATATGTAAAATAATTATATATTTTTTTATGAATGTAATAACTGTATATATTAAGAAATTGTAGATAACGTGACCTTTTAAGGAAAAATTGCTTAACCATAAAATGGGGCGGGGCTAATTTCAGCATCAAGAAATTGTACCCTCCACCTGAAAAATTGAGACAGGATGTTTGTAATCAAGTTTTTTGGAAATTATATGGCTGTAAATCATTTCAAATGTTAGCACTATGACAATTAATTAATCACTTAACAAATTATCAATGACACAGATTTACAAATCTTAACAAGTGAAAATATCTCACATTTTACAATTTTATTTACACATTCCTAATATACAAGATTATTAAACACATTTTTAGACTTATTTTATAATTATTAAGCTTTTCAGTTTATTAATTTTCGTATTATCAGTATTAGTACAGTAAGTCCCCTACATACAACCAAGTTCCGTTCCAGAGACAAACATGGTGTTGGTACTAACACGATTGGCTATACTCAGTATATTACAGTACAGTGTTCTTGTAGAATCGTGCCGATGGTTGAACGATTCATGTAAAAAGGACGAGCGTTGTCTGCTATCTGTTCACCTCTCTTTATTGTTTCAATTATTTTCACTTTTGTCTCCATCGTTATTGCTTGGTACATCTTAGCAGTACCAACTTCAGGCTAACTTCAGTAAAAGCTCTATCTATCTATCTATCTATCTATCTATCTATCTATCTATCTATCTATCTATCCATCTATCCATCCATCCATCCATCCATCCATCCATCCATCTCATCTAGAAACTTCCTGATTTCCAAAAGCCTATGAAAATGAGTGCTTTAATATACAAAAAAACATGATTTGTTAGAATTTGTACAAGCAATTCTAATTATATATGTTTTTAAATGTTGTCCATAAGTTGCCAAAAAAGATATATTATTATAAAAAATTATCTTTTAAAATCCGTCTACTGTTTTGATTATTTAAAAAAAAAAAAATCTAAGATTATGAACCTAATTTCTAGACATATAAAATTTTTTTTAAGTTGGTTATTTCCTATTTCTGTTGCTTTGCTTCTTTAAAAAAGAAAAACTAAGCTAGATCTAGTTTGTTTTAGTTTTATATTGAGAAATTATAGATAAATCCCACTAGATTCACCGGTATTTCCACTTGCTAAGAGAGTATATACAGTATGCAATATTTTGTATTTTTTCCCTCCCAAATTTTTCCTCATAAAATTCTCTTTAAATTGTCTCACTAAACAAACCAAATATAAGATTATGAAACCTACAGTATTTATAGACACAATGTAATATTTTAAGTGAAATCTTAAAGCCATTTAAATTTAGCTAATTTCTTTTTCTCTTCAAAGAAGCTACATTGTGAATTTGCACATAAAAATAAAACGTATTTCTAGAAATTGGTTTAATAATCTTGTATAGTATATTAAAAATGTGTAAATAAATTTGACTAGATGTGAGACAAGAGAAGATGAGAGATTTGTAAATCTTACTGTATATAAGATGATTTATCTATCTATGTAATGATTTGTTAAAATTTTTAATGATTCTAAACTGATAATGAATCTAAACTTCAGTTTTAGAAATCTGAACATTTACCCAGAAAATATATATTATTACATAGTCCTGACTATCAGCCATTTGTGAAGGTAATATAAGTAAATACAACAAAACAATAACAACAACAACTAAAAAGCACTAGATATATCTAGTAAATAAAACCCATGAAATAATTTGAAACCATTTTTTGTCCTGAGGCTATAGACACACACTCAGCTGGACTCACTTTAAATTGTCAAACAGGCACAAAAAAAAGGAGAGAGAAAAAAAAATTCTTAGATTTTGTTTTGCACAGAGTACATCATGTCCATTCTCCCGATCGCGTTCTTTAGCTACATTGATTAGCGACATGAGGCCGGTGGTCTTAGATTCAAACAGGGCAGGATTTGTGAATTTCCAATTTCTTATCCAATGAGATGGAGCTTGTGACCCGGTTAGGTAGTATGTCAATCACCATGATGGCTGGTGTGGAGAGAATGGCAGGTAAACACGCAGGTCAATGGGAGTTAACCTTATTTATCTGTTTTCTGTTCAGCTCTTAATGGTAGATTCTGGGGGAAAAAGGGAGGAAAAAAAGAACCGACAGTGTTTTGGAGAAGAGCTGTAGATACTGGGTGTGCTTGAATAGACTTGGTATCTACAGGTGTTTGGATATTGAGCAGGTAAAATACATTTTTAAACGCTCCCACCCAGAAGAAGAAGGTAAAAAAAAATGCAAGAGGAAAATGGCTTGGTTTGTTGACATTGTGCAACATTAAGTGTATTTGGATAAAAAGCACTACATTGTTCTTGAACACATTACACACATTCAACTATAGGTAATCTACTGTGGTTATAAGAGGAATAAAGTTTTATTAAAACATGAAGATCTTCAGAGGTGCTTTGGGCATCCTTTCTGGATAAGGTTCTACTCAAAATCCATCCAAGTCTTTTTGGATAGTTTCTTGGATAATTTAACAGTTCTAAATGGGTTCCACATGGAAGCCTCACTGATAATTGTTGTTTTGTATAGTACATACTGTATCTGCATTCTTTCCATAAAGGAACAAAATGAGGAACCCATTATAGGTTCTTGATTGAACATTGTTTTTTTCACAAACGTTAATTGTTTTAATGATTAAACCAAAGATTTTTGACCTTTACAAAGACAAATAATGTTATTTTCTTTCCGTAAGGGTCTAAGAGGCTTTGTTGTAGGCCTCTTTTTTATCAACAGGAGGGACAAACCAAAAACAGTTTGAAGTTCTAGGTTGAAAGGGAGACATTTCTTTGGAATCTACATAAAACATTTAAGAGTTAAGAGTTCTTTTGTGTTTGGATATTTTAATTCAATATGTTTGACTGATATGAAGACTCTCGAACAGATACATGGTTTTAGACTTGACTTGAGTATATGTCATAACCTTTAATTATGATTGTGATTTAGATTTAAAGAGAGCTGTTTCAGCACATTTTTAAAAATCAAGCCAGATATTACTGTAATGTGGGATAGGAGGAAAAAAAGGCGTGGTTTCCACTGGGGTTAGTTTGAAATATGTATGAAGCTGTCAATCTTTCTGGATTCATATCTGGAACGCTTTTTACTATGGGAATGAAGTTGACAGCTCTTTTGGGCATATTTTTGACTGATAACTCATAGGGTGGGCGGCAGTGTCTCAGGCAGTTGAGGCTCTGAGTTGCTTATTGGAATGTCGAGGGTTTGAACCTCACCTCTGCCAGGTTGCCACTATTGGGCCCTTGGGCAGGGCCCTTAACCATATGAACATACAAAATTACTCCTCCTTTGCTGGTCCCATAGCCTGGATGAGAAAAGATTAAGGTTGCAACACACCCCTATAAAAACTGCGATTGCTATAAAAACAACAGAACCTGTTTCCTGATGGGCTCAACAGCTCAAGAGGGACAAAAAAGCCAAATAATAAAAAACAAACAAAAAAATATTTCATACTGTATGCCGATTTTATAACATAGAGCACCTACTGTACACAAATTCTGTGAAGCTTTATGAGATAGCGATCATCGTTGCAATTAAAAACAAAAGCATTCTGATATCAGCTTCTCAATTCTCTTTGGTTCATCCTTTGCTGTTCTTTGAAAATGACTTTCCCTGCACACCACCAATGATGCAATCACACAAGCGCTTCCCGATAACACTGCCTTTCTTTGTTCTCTTTCCTTTCATAGGAAAAGAAGAATACGTGGCGACCTTCAAAGGTTCTGAGTACTTCTGCTATGACCTGTCGCAGAACCCGATACAGAGCAGCAGTGACGAGATCACGCTCTCGTTCAAAACCCTGCAGAGGAACGGACTGATGCTGCACACGGGCAAATCGGCGGACTACGTCAACCTGGCACTGAAAAACGGGGCGGTTTCGCTTGTCATTAATTTGGGGTCTGGGGCCTTTGAAGCCCTGGTGGAGCCAGTCAATGGAAAATTTAATGACAATGATTGGCATGATGTCAAAGTAACAAGGAATCTCCGTCAGGTAACAGTGCAGGGGGTTCTAGCTAATCAGATCTCTAAATCTATCAGTAACATTTTTCTTTTTTTCCCTTCAAATTCCAAATCATCAACTTCTACAATATAAAGTTAATATAGATGTATTAACAATTCTATCTGAATTCAAATCACTATAAATATTAGAACTTTAAGCACATTTGAGCAGGGACATACTGTACCTAGGGTCAGGTTCTGTGCAGAACGTGGATTTGTAAGCAATGAACACCTGTATTGCACCTTCAAGTGCAGACTGGAATGAAACTAAGGAAACTAATATGTTTAATGTTATTTTAGAAGCTAGAGCAGGACTTCTTGAAGGGCTTGGATTAGAAAATTCCTAACAATAAAGGCGACACAAAGAGTTCTTCGGAGTGGTGCTATAGAAGAACCATGTCAGTTGATTATAGAATGTTTATCATGGATGCTTAGCCATTTTTTTCTTTATTGTTGCCACATACAAGTAAACAAATTCAACCCCAAATGTTACACTTTTATATGATGATATTTGTTGTTATGGTTATGGAAAGAACCCAAAATGGATATATAAAAATTGTCGTTGTCACTGAGCTATTTTATTAGACTTGGTGCTAAGGTGCTAAGAACATTAGAAGAGTTTATGTGTAATTAGATTACTGGTCATCCTACTTGGAACCCTCACAGCCAGGGAACCTTTTTTGTTGCAAGGTTCTACATTCAGTTCCCGTGTGACTTTTGATTTATCCATATACTTCTAAAATCTCAATAATTTACCAGAAACATAAATAATATTCCAATACTTCTGGGCACTGTGGCTTACTGGTACCCCAGGGCTGGGGTTTAAACCTTGTCTCCGGTCTGTGTGCGCGGAGTATACATGTTCTTCATAGTTTCCTCCTGGTACACCTGGCTTGTTTAACTATACTTATTTTCATAAATGAGTTCGACTTCCATTTCGATATGGAGATGTTTTTGTGGTCTCGCATGCAGTTCTTAAATAATGAATCTACAAAATCCAATGAATCCATAAGTGTTTCCAGATTTGAGCTTTCCTCCAAATGTGTGGCTGAATTGTAGTTATTTAACCAGAGTTCCATCTCAAGGGTTAATCAAGCGTTCGTCCTGTGTAGAGTCCTTGTTTTAGAGTTGTAATTGTACTTTTTAGAGGTTAACAAACCAAAGAACACAGAAGTTTTTCAAACTTTTTTTTTTGTACTTTCATCTTGATGATGATGATCTAGCCAAAGACACTAGCGTTTATGATATCAAGATCCTTTGTTGATGGACTCTTAAATGTTTCTACAAGGACTTTGGATATTTTAGTCATACTTAGCTTCCTAAAAAAGGTTCTGCATACAGTTCTTTTCCTGTCAATGGACAAACCAAGGGACCTATAAGGTGCTTACTTCTGAAATGTTAATGATTGTAATTACTTAGCCGTGCTTAGCTTCCTAAAAGGTTTCTACATGGAACCATGCCATATGTAGGCCATTTGTTCATTTGTTGTAGGTTCTACTGTTGCAGTTCCTCCAGAAAGACAAGACAAACCCTTTAGAATTATATATTTAAGATGTTACTTTTTCAAAGATCCCGGAGATCTTGCCAAGGCACGGCGATGAAATGTGTTACAAATGGGTTTTCTTTCTTAAAAACAAATCGATTCTACGAATATAAAAAAAAAAGGGACAAATTCCAAAAAATGTGGTAGACAGAGTCTAGACAGAGTCTAGACAGAGTATGCCCTGCTCAAATAACAGCGGACTTTCTTTCAACCTACAAAGAAAAAGCAATAGAAAACCTCATAAATTGAGCACAAATCATAGCATGCATCTTGTAAATGCATGCATAGTCAGGGAACAGACAGATCATTCCTCCCTCATTTCTGTGTAAGGATCTCCTTTGCTTTGTCTCATTGCAATAATGCGAACACAAGACCTAAAGAGGAAGGCACGGGAGCCGTCGGTTCTCAAGGCCATGGAACTGGTCGCATCACTAGCTGATCAACCGGCTGTAAAGAACAAAATTATGCAAATCATATAATGAGCGGGTTTTCTTCTTAGGTTCGACTGATGTGCTTCAGGCCTTCTCTCTTATGTTAGATATCGAGAGAACATAATAATAATTAAAAAAAAGAATTTATCAGCTATGCACATAGACACGTAGAGATACAAATCAACGCTAATTCTAACATCAGCTTGTAGTTACGCTTTTAATTTCTTTGTAATAACTTGTTTGCCCTTTGTTTTTTCTTTTGTAATACTAACATGCTGTGGAAAACTAACGTCATCCATGGAATGTGCCATTTTACTAACAGATCGTTCTTTTATCTGAGAGTGTACTAACCTTGGTAGTAGTCATCATATCTTTTTTGAGTAACGGTCGTTGTTCTGTTCACAGTTTTAATTTCCTTTCTCCCCCCTTTTCCACAAAGCATTCAGGCATTGGACACGCTATGGTAAACAAACTACATTGTTCGGTAGATATCATTCTAATTGTTTCTTAGTTTGGGTTTGCCGTGTGTTTCTTTTCTTTCTTTTTACTGTAGACGTCATTAACCCAAAATAAAGGGGACTTGCGGTTGGTACTTCTCCGCTTACTTTTTTCCACCTCCATTGTTTTAATTTTCCGTTGTTGTTTTTCCACTTTCTCTCCATTGGTTGTTTTGATGGTCAAGTAGTTGGTTGGTTTCTCCTTCCTTTATTTCACCTGTTGTCCAGTTCTGTGCCTTCCAGGGCCATCACCTTGAGCCTTTTGCATCAAGCAGTGGTTCACGAGGAGGACCGTCTGCTGGCTGATGCTCTCTGGCTTGGCCGATTCTGACCTCATGACCTCAGCATGGCATGCATTCCCAGTGCTTTCACGTTCTCCTCAATCCTGGTGCTTTTTGCTCTACTATGTATCTTCACTGCTGTCCTAATATGCTGCCACTCACTCACTCACTCACTCGGCTCTGCCTTTACATAGCATGAAGCGTACAGCTTCAGGGTATAGCTTTATACCTTTTACTTTGCAAGCATGTGCTAAAATCAGCATCAGAATCAAATCAGCATGAACTAGTTTGCTTTTTGCTTTCCTGTCTGGCTAAAACCAAGAGTCTTTGTATTTTACATCGCTTGCATCTAACCCAGTGGTGAAATGTTTATTTTTATTTTTTTTTATTTTTTTATTGAATACAAAACTAAAACAACTAATCAAACTAAAAACTAGCACCTACAGTAGTTAATATAACTACATAAATCTACTAACACCATTTTTGTGTCTGCAAAATGACTTTTATGTTGCATAAAAGTGGAATACTAACACAAACACTAACGCCACATTGGGCAATAAGTTTGTACGCTTAACTAGAAACTATAATAAGATCTTTTCGTTAAACTCGTAATTTCTTCCTTAACTTAAAAAAGACATGAAAATGGGATTTAAAAAAAAAGATACTTAAACTAGGCTAGGTGTTGAGCGGTGGAACCAAAGTACCGCTTAAGTTTACAAGAGTATAGCGTGTCCTTTTCCTGTGCTTTGTTGTCTAGGTTACGATATCCGTGGATGGAATTCTTACCACCACGGGATACACGCAGGAGGACTACACCATGCTAGGCTCGGACGACTTTTTCTATGTCGGAGGAAGCCCTAGCACTGCCGACCTGCCTGGATCCCCTGTTAGCAACAACTTCATGGGCTGCTTGAAGGAGGTAAACAGCTTGCTTCTGACTGTTCAACCTGCCGGCAAAGGACGTTTTAAATTTTTTAAGAAAAAGCAAGACATACACAGCCTGCATTTCACCTCCATCTCCTTTGGGGAAGAAATTATTTTGAGCAGGAATTGTACTTGCAGAACAAACCACCCTGTCAAAGCAACAAATAGGCTATTTTCCAACCTACAGCTATAAGTCGTGATTTCCTGTTTGCATGGAAAACTAGATTTTTCTTTTGTTTCTGACGAGGTCTGGTGAGGTTTTTCTAGTTTTTCTATATTTATGAAATATAATTTACCATGTTCCATAGATATAGATTTACTGGTGGAAATCATTTTGTTACAGTTATTTTCAAACCTTTTTCCTGGAAGAATTCTGCACAGAAAAGAGTAGGGATATACAGTACAGTACACTGCATGGCCAAAACAAAAATTCAACACTGATTCAGACACTTTCTTTTAATTCAATTGAAGTTTTTTTTATTTTTTATTTGTAAAAACATAATACAAATAATCTGTTCATAGTGGGTCTCAGTTTTAGACATATACAACCTCAGATGAGCAGCAACAGATAACTTTTTATTTTCACCACGCCATCATTTAACAAAATTGAAGACAAAAAAAAAAAAAAAAACATGTGGGCAATACTAAGTACCCCCATGATTCAAAAGCTTGTAGAACCACCTTTAGCAGCAATAACATAAAGTAATCGTGGCTTTATAAATCTCTCACATCATTATGGAGGAATTTTGTCCCATCCTTCTTTACAGAATTGAGTTTTTTAAGCATGCACAGCTCTGTTAAGGTATTTCAATTGGACTGAGGTCTAGACTAGGCTGTGCCAAAACCCTTTTTTTTTTTTTTTTTTAGTTTTCAGACATTCTGATATAGATTTACTGGTGTTCACTGCTCAACTGAGGAGGTCATGGTCGTTCAGGGTGCCCAAGTGCCCAAGTCCAAGTCCTGTGGCCCAAGTCTTGTGGCTGTGTTAAAAACAATCCAAATCATCACTGCTCCACCACTGTGCATGATAGTGGTTAGAAAATCCTGTTTGGTTTGTGCAAAACATGGCACTGGGCATTAAGGCCAAACAACACCACTTTGGTCTCAACCGTCCATAGGACAGTGTTCCAGAAGTCTTATAGTTTGTTCAGATGCAGTTTTGTGAATATCAGTTGTGTATCCATTGCTTTCTTCTTGTACCCTTCCTGAACTATATATGTTCAGTCTTCTTCTAATTGTGCTGTCATGAATTTTAACATTACCATGCTCAGTGAGGCCTGTAGGGTCTAAAATGGGTTGTTTGTCTTTCTCTGAGCAATGCATGGTCTAATCTTGGGGTAAATATGCTGGGATGTCCAATCCCGGGAAAATTGGCAACTGTCTTTCTACTTGTGAATGATATTTCTCACTGCAGAACACTGAACTTCAAACTGTTTGGAAATTGTTTTCTAACCCTTTCCAGATTAATGTTTAGCAACAATTGCTTTTCTAAGGCCATTGCTTATGTCTTTCCCTCTGAATGCTCTACACCCCGAATGACCACCGGCAAAAACTTCTGCTTCTGTTTGTAGAAATTCTTATGATCAAAGGTTCTTTATTAGCAGCACCTTGCTGCAACTTTTCTTCGCTTGATGCAGCCCGAAAATATGACCCTTGTGAAATGGTGACTTTTTTTTGGCCAGACAGTGCATTGAACACCAAATACAACGAATAGGTAATGTGTTCCAAATGAGTGCAGTATACTATAGGTACAGTATGAATAGATGGAGTATCTTGCTTGTTGAAGGTTTAACACTAGAAGCGCCGAGCAGCGGTCTTTTGACCGCAAGGGGAAAAAAAAAAAAAAAACTTCACACTCGATCAAAATCCAGGACCCTCCTTTCATGACTTTTCCTAGATCTGTGAGCTT
>JAQMYI010000013.1:17001866-17015127 GCA_030014275.1 Clariallabes melas | reverse complement strand
TGACAGCTGCGCGGCGGCGTGACGTTTCCTGCCTTTTCCAACCTGCGATTCTCATTTCTCTCAGCAGATGGCGCAAGAGATCGTGCATACTAGAGATGTTGAAACTAGAGGTGTGCTTAGGGATTGAATTCTGCAGGACACAAGTAGTCACAGGAGTGGAAATATTATATTTTGTTTTACATACATATATCAAGAAGATGCTTGTACAACAAAACAAAGCTTATTAGCATGAACGTACCACTTTCATGTTCATATACACGTCATTAGTATCTGCTTTGTCAGGACTCCAGTAGTTTGAATTGGCCTAGTAGTTTGTGTATATTTTGATATAACCTAATAAATATCGTTAGAAAGACATTACGGGTAAAATAAGTGTGTGAGTGGGATTATATAAAGATCTGCCATAACATTAAAGCTGTCAATATGAAAAACCACCTACATTTTGGGTGCCACATGTGCCACCACATGTGCCGGGCGGCTCTGGCCCCTCAGGGACTCCACAGCCCCTCTTGTGGTGTTTTGTGGTGTCTGGCAACGGGACTTTAGTAGCAGATCCTTTGGGTGTTGTGGGTTAGGAGGTGGGGCCTCTGTGGATCAGACTTGTTTGTCTGGCACATCACATGGGAGCTCGATCGGATTCGGATCTGGGGAGCTTGGAGGCCGGGTCGTGGCCAAGGGATCTTTGCCTGCTTGGCTCAGTATGTGGTGAGCTGTGGTCCATTGGGTGTTCTGGAGCTTTTCTATTGTAGACAGCATTGATGTTTTTTTTGTGACTGGAATGGACGGGCTTGCCTTTGGTCCCCACAGGGATGGATGAGCCTTGGGTGGCCATGATCCTGTCACCAGTTTGTGATCAATGTTATTCACTTACCTTGGTGGTGAAGTTAATGCTGTGGCTGATCAATGTGTTAACAACCCTGCCTACATAGCTACAGTACAGTATTTGAGAACAATTATAAACTCGAGAGATGTAGCTGAAGTTGAGGAACATTCCTAGTAAAGTTTAAATCCAGGTCATTTAGTTATTAAGTTAGTTGAACAAGCATAGCCTAAAGATGTTCACACCTTGCTCGCTACATGTGATTTGCTACACCAGTAAGTGTTATTATTTGATTAAGCTGCCGGCTAGCATAGCGGAACAGATAAGGTTCATAATCAAGAGTTCTCCAGCAACATTCCATTCAACTTCCATTTTGAGAACCTCTGCCCAATTTGGTGTTCAGTTTAGCTCCATTTATGGAGGAGTTATTGAGAAAGGAAAAAATAATTCTCAGATTACAATACATGGCCCAGCACTTACCTAAATTTGAAACTTCAAGGTCAAGTGTAGGTCACTCAATAAACTGCCCTCCACTATTCTTAACAATGTTCTTCCAATCATTGTGTATATATTTAAAATTTCCATCATTTTTCAAATGGGTATTCCAGAAATCAAAAGTCATTTCACACTGTGCTAGACTTTCTAAAAAGCACCTCGGTACAGGTCTCATCATTTATCTCTTAATTTCAAAAAGTTCAATTTCTACTCGCTGGTGAAGCTCAGCGTTTTTTTTTTTCTTCTTTTTTTTCTGTCTTTCTCGCTGCATCTTTACAGCTGTCCTAGATTACAGCCTCCCCTCCCCACCTCCAGACGACAAATCTGTCCTCACTGAACCTTGAAGAAAGTCCTATGGGGACTTTCCGTAACTAGCACTTGGGTTCTTTAGCACATGGCTGCTCTGCTCTCTTTCTCGAGCTCATTAGAGAACTCAGCTCATTAAAAGCAGGAGAGTCATGGTTTAAACAATGACATTTTAAACACACCGTGAAAATATTAGTATCTTTTTTGGAGCAAATATTCTCATATGACATCACTGTTAACTTTTGAGCTTCTCATACCGTCAAGCCATTGCGAATTAGCCGAAGCACGCAGGGATTCGAAAGAGGGCGAGATCCATCTCAAGTCAAATTGCGCCGGATTTTTATCCGCATTTATAACGAGCGGAGAGGATTTCGCAACAGTGTCCACCAATGTTTTTTAACTTGGCTCCAAATTAACATCACACCAAATGAGATAATTGAAGATGAAGGAGCGTGTTTATCAACCCGGGTCATTAGCACGGCGAGCAATTACTTGTGTCTGGTTTACAGAGGCGGCTGCTTTAATCAAATAATGAGCGAGAGCAAAGTGATTGAGAACACCTCATTAACACCTCGGCGCAAGTTCGTTTCTCATACGACTTGTCTCCTGGCTGAAAATGTATATGTGATCATGTTTATCCACATGTGATTATATGAGGAACATGTGATCATTATGCGGGGGGGGGACTTATGTCCTGCACATAATAACTTCACTACATATGTGAATAAATTATAAGTGGCATGCACAGAATCACAGGGAAATTAATAGGCCATAAAAAAAAGATAATGGATGCTGTAAAAAAAAAAAAAAATCACACAAAACACAAAAAAAGAATGAATGGTGCACAAATTTAATGAGAATCTGAATTAGAAAATAATAATAATAATGATAAGAATGATAATTCAATGATCTGAATAAAAAAATCAGATTATGTACAAAGATTATTCGTTTGTTCTGAGATGAAAATTAAGAAATTGTCTAAATATCACACAAAAATAATTTAATCATAAAAAAAAGAAAAGAAACAAATAGAAACCCTGCCGTATCCGTTGCTCATGTGAATCATGTGATTATGCCCCATTATTATGCACAGAGACAACCCTGACTTTCAGAAAAGCCCCTCTAAAGGCTGTATGTCGCTCTCCAGCTGGATTGTCGACCCAATGGCGTGCAAATCTGCAGCCAGGTTCTTGACACGCTTGGCCTCTGATTGATCACATGGACTCGTGGTCACGCTCCTGAGTCTTGGCGTTCTCTCGTTCCGACTCCTGGCTCCTCTGTTCTGATGATGAAATGTTGTTGTGGTAATAGCTTCGTTGTCAGTTCTCCAAACCGGTGACAAATGAGCTCGGTGTGACTCTCTCCTGGCCGGTTGGAAAACGCCGGGCTTGGAGCTCGGTCCAATTTTGCTGGACTCTAAAAGGTGTCCTTTGTCTCCACTCCCAATATCGATTGCATTTTATTGGCAGTATCTGCTGTGCACTCGGGCGATGTGACTAAAGAATTGCAGGTGTACTACCTGTTTCTTTTTTTCCCCCCACTGGATACGATCCAGAGCCAAGCAATTCTTCTCAAATCGCTATTTGTTTTCTCCCCATAGGCTTCTTATGGTTGTCATGCCGAAATGGAAGAGCTGATGGAAAATCGTACCTGGTCTCTCTTTCTCTCAGCTGACTTTGCTTCCACACTTTATTTTACATTCAACAAAAAGATTCTCAACATCGGGAGGCAATTGAGAGTGAGCCCAAATTGCATTTTAAGACATTTAAATATCCTTTTATGTTTTAATGTCCAGCTCAAAGTCATAAAAAAAGGGACCAAGGGCCAAGTTTCAAACATGCTCACTGTTCTGTCCCACTAGGACATGCTTATAAATAACAATCAGGAGTCATATGGATATAAGTTTATATACAGTACCTCCTGTATTTGTGTACCCATTTTCAGATTAGCTCGAGTGAACTCTTCTATGCCTCATGCTAATACAGTCCCACTGGACATGTCCTTGTTTTTTTGTGGAATATTAAGCATGCCGAGGGGAAAAAAGGAATTTAACCCATTTACTGTAAAAAAATAATACACTTTAAGCTGACTTCAATGACTTGAAAGTGGTACAACAGTATAGCTTTATCAGCAAGAGATCATAGGTTCAAATCCCAACAATGTGAGAGCCATGTGTGGCCAAGAGTCAAGGAAGCAAATTAGCCATGCTCACTGGGTAGGTGGGATGGCACACTTTCTTTTCTGTCATGTCATTTAGAGCAACATGAGCCAGGTGTCTGTGGGCTCATGTAATGTAGAAGATGGAAAATAGCACTATTCCTCTGAGGAAGTGTGGTGCAGTGTCCGGTGATGCACCATAAGCAGGAGTTCAAATAGGTTTACTTGGCTGGATTCTTGTGCATTGGAGAAAGAAAGCTTGCACCATTCCATGTGGGTGGATGTCGCATAATGGAGTGCTGGATTATGGGTGGAAATTTTACATTTATGGCATTTGGCAGACACCCTTATCCAGAGCGACTTACATTTTACCTCATTGGAATATAAAAGAGCAGTTGAGGGTTAAAGGCCGTAATCTAGTGGTGATGGGGTTTGAACCTGGGACCTACCTACAGTATTCCACTGAGAAACCCCTGCCCATTTCGTGAGAAAATGTTGGGGAAAAAAGCTTCAGTGATCTCCAGTTATCAGGAATAATTAATTATCTATTTATCTAATTGGGAATTTGTTAATACAGAATGCTGGGTTACTGTTAAAGTGAACAATCATGACGTAATAAGGAACACATGTTATTCTAATATTATTATAACACTGACTTGAATTTTACTCGAATAAGAGACTAAGCTATTTTCTTTCTCCAGATCTGCAGCCATCATTTTAGAGACAAGCTCCAACAAGTCAGCTTGTCTCCATGCTGATGAAATACGCCAGGACAGCACTGACCCTTTGACGTTTTGTATAGAGAGATTTATTGTGTCAGACTACATCATTTCAGATTAAATGTAATTTTGCCTGGGTCTTTGCATCATGATAGTAGTGTGGAGTAAAGTTGCTGTTTGCTTGGCTTCTTCAAGAAATGTTTGACCCAAAGCCAACAATTTGAAACTAATTTGTCTTGTAATATTAGATATTGTAAAATAACCAAAACAGCTTCACAGAAAAAAAAAAAAAAAGATGTAGATTGCCCTCACTAGTGTAAGCTAGTGGAGTTTTCTGAAGCACTTTAAAACTATATGAAGAAGAAAACAGAAACATGTTGTCTTTGGGGGACTCAAACGGGGGTGAATTTGGGGGAGATTGAGTGGCATGGTGGTGTAGTGGTTAGCACTGTGGCCTCTCACCTCCACAGTCGAAGGTTTGCGTTCATCCATGGGTCTGTGTGGTTGGAGTTTGCATGTTCTCCCTGCCCACATGCAGATTAGGCTAGCTGGTGTTCCCAGTTTACGTGCAAGCGTGTGCAGACTTGTGTGCCAACGTGATGGTCTGGCACTGGTACACAGGGTGTACCCTGCACAGTGCCCGAGTCCTTTGGGATAGGCTCCAGGCCCCCTTCACCCCTTTACAAAATGTAAATGCGGTGTAGGGAATGAGTGAGTAAGTGACTGTACTGTCTGGTATTTTGTGCATATGAGTCCTGAAATAATGTAATGAAAGTCTTTATGATTATAGGAACAGTTGTTGTTAAGAAATCTACAGTATATTGCTAAGGATTATTCATTAAAACAAACTCCAAGCTGAAACTAATCACCAGGGTATATCAGGTATGTCTGGAGGCAAGCAGAAAGCATCTAGCAGAGTTGACTATCGTAGTATTTACATTTACTTTTATGACATTTGGGAGACATTGTTCTCCAGACAGACCTAAAGAACTGCCTAGTATCCACCTAGAAAACAGACATTTGTGCTTACTCCAGTCTAAATCAATTTAGGAAGAAAGATACCACCAAAAGTAATACCTCTCATCACTGCACAGAACTGGAGCCTGTCCCAGGAAACACTGGGCATAAGATGGAGATCCAGCCAAGATGACACCAGTTTGTTTCACCAGGAAATGCATGAAGATGCATTTTTTTTAAGTCTGCGTTATGTCTCTAAGAATCACAGGCCAGAACACACACTACATGTGTCACAAGGCCACTGTAGAAAATGCAACAGGTGTGTATCATGGCTGAGCTCTCATGAAGACTAAAGGCAGGTCAGGTAACTAAATTCTGGGTCAGGTACATTCAGAAAGACCAACCAGTGGCAACTCAATGTGATTAAGTTTCACGATAACCAGGAACTGACCAAATGCCTGGGTCAGACCCTTCTGATGTTGCTGATGTCTTTCAGGAACCTGGATTACCATGTACGTAAAGTTCAGTTCCAGCTTTGAGAATTTTTGGTATGGATCTCTAACAGACTTTGGGTAGTCAAGGGGTAAGAGTTTGGCTTACTCGTGCATGTCAGGGTGACTTGTGTTGATCTTCTGCTTGCTTTCTGATCTTTTAGTGTTAAATTTCACTCTGAGACTTGAGTACACATCCCTTTGCTGAATAAGCAACCGTGTGCCAAAAATCCTTCCCATGCCAAAGTTTCTTTTCTCTGTGGAGATTTCCTGTGTGGTTTAGGGTTCAACATAACCACCCCTCGTTCTGTGACCCATTTGTATTCACCTGCGGTGTTTAGGAAAGCTTGCAGCACGTCTCAAGATTCTATATTTCTGAAATTGATGACTCATGTGCAATGGTGCTTCTGGGATTACTGCATCAAGCTAGCCAGCCAGAGAAAAGCTGTTTGAAGGGCTGACAGAATGGCTCAGTAGGAGATCTGGGATAGTTTTGTTGCAGTATTGTTCATGGAGAAATGGCTCATTACCATTTTAACGCTTTTTCTGCTAGTCCTACCTCTAGCGTTTCCTAACATGGTTGTAATTTCAGTGTATCCTACAGTATATATTCAAGAGAATAGAAATAAAAATGCCTGCACATTTGGTTTAAAACACTTCTGGATGATTTAAGAGCTTCAATGTTCTTTGATAACTGGCTGCAGTTTATTTTTAGATCTCGGGACATTCTTTTCCTCCAGCCATCTTCTTGCATTTCAAGCCGAACCCTCAGGAGAGATCTGGGTCATACCTGGGGTGTGCTCAGCTGTGTGTTCTTATTATATCTTGGCTCGCATCACACACATGTACACATGACGCACTTGTTAGATCGAATGGTGCTCGTCCTCACACATAAGTTTTCTTCAAGGTCACACGCTTGCTCCTAGTGCTGCTCTTGGATAATGGTGTTCGGCTCGAGTTCACCACAGTGCCTGGATTGCTGAGGTCTCAGGAGCTCAAGTGTGTGTGTGTGAGCACAAAAACGACTTTCCAGAGACTACTGGATAGTGACAGTAGGTCCCTCACACGAAGACCTGAACGCATCCAGTGTAACATTTGTGAGATGTTCATGGCTAATGGATGGGAAACATGAGTACTCTGGAGGTAAAGCTATATAGTCTAAAATTTTATTACTCTCATATCATTTGATGGTGGCCTTATAAGACATCCTAAAACGAGACCACAGTATAAATTAAAGATGCATTAGGGTATTCCTGGTTTGCAATACATACCAAAGTTCTGCAAACACAACTTGTGAGATGAGATAAAGCTTTGTCATATGATGTAAGCATACATCTTATGTATGTTTTTTCCTCTCGCCTTTTCCTCACTCTCCTATTTCTGTTTCTAAGGTGGTTTATAAAAACAATGATGTTCGGCTGGAGCTGTCCAAGCTGGCGTTGCAGGGTGACCACAAGATGAAGATTCATGGCGTGGTGGCCTTCAAATGTGAAAATGTAGCCACTTTAGATCCAATCACCTTCGAAACACCAGAATCCTTCATCACATTACATAAGTGGAATGCTAAGAAGACCGGCTCTATATCCTTTGACTTCCGCACTACTGAACCCAACGGGCTTCTGCTGTTCAGCCACGGCAGGCCGAAACAGCAGACCAAGGAGGCAAAGAGTCCCACCACTCTTAAGGTGGACTTTTTTGCTATCGAGATGCTGGACGGTCATTTGTACCTGCTATTGGACATGGGCTCGGGCACCACCAAAACACGAGCGGTTAACAAAAAGGTGAACGATGGGGAGTGGTACCATGTCGACTTCCAGAGGGATGGAAGATCAGGTAAGATGACCTCCTTGTTTTACCAAATAACACTATTGCAAAAGCTGCAGTAGGTAGTACATTAATACTAATAGTAGTAGTACTAATAGATTAATATTGCTACATTACTGATAACGTAATTACAAATGGAAGGAGCATGTCATTTCATTTCTTATATAAATAACTAAAATAAACACTTCAGAGCATGCTGTTAGATGAAAATAAGTTCAGGATAGGTTAGGGTCACTCAGCTTCATCATAAAATCGCATTGTTAATTATTTTCCCATAACAGTGTGACATGAAGCCTTTTTCCGCGCTTTCCTGAACATTGCAACAAAAAAAGGACCTTATCTTCTTTCAGTTCTTATCATTTTCTCCTTTCCTTTTCCCTCCCTAACATGTTTTTTTGAAACATGATGAAACACACACTCAAGTAGCAGCCTTTATTATTCATCCTTTCTTTTCCTTTTTTTCTCCTTCTTTCTTTCTTTTTTTTTTTTTTTTGAAGCGATTATCCTTTTATCTTCGTAGATGACAAAATGCCATGGAGATTTAAGTAAACTGTTGATAATCCGGGATGATTTGAGTCATTTTCGTGTTATCTTTTTATGCTCCTGGGGAAAACATCTAGCATCTGTATGATGTGAAGCACAAGAGAGCTGCCGCTGCTTTCAGCCATCAGCCTAACCATCCGCGTCTCGGGCAGGTTTTCGTGGAACTCGTTTCAGACTCAGAGGTTTTACGTTCATTTGTCCCCCTGCACCTTTTCATCTTTAATGACCCTAAGCAGGTCCCTTGCATCTGACTTTATCTCTGTGGTTTAAAGACCTCCTCGCTTTTTCGAGTTTCCTGATTGCCACGTTAGGGATCATCAGTCCCAAAGTGTGTCTAGAGCACAGGCGGATCAGCTCTTCTCTCCCACCGCGCGTCCTCCATGCCCTGGTTCTCTGGCACCGAGCTCCGTGTTGATTTGCTTATCTAAGCAACAATTTGTTAGCATGTGCTCATGGCCATGGCCTCGCAATGTCACACTGCAAATTAGATTCACCCTCACCAACCGGCTTCTGTTTCCCATTCCGTCTCGAGAGCAGTGAATCACATTAGTCGTTTCATTACCCCTATAGCCACATGCAGAGTGAGGACCTGAGACCAGAGTGTCGGCAAAACCGCAGCTACGCTTGTAAAAATTCCACCCTTTTTTACTTGTCTTTGAGGGTTGAAGTGGTTTTAAGGCTAACGAGTCCGAGGTCTGGGTTTGTAAGAGGTGAACGAGGACAGAGTTAATGACAAGCTTAATGGCTGCTTTCGCCCAGATAAGCTTGATATCCTTCATAATGGAGCAGAAACGTGAGACGAACAATTTGGCTGAATTTCCTGACTATTGTATACTGTACATTAAAAAAAAAATTACTTTTTATTTTTTACTTTGGATTACTTTATAGAAAATGAATTCTTAAAATCTGTTTGGCAATGTGCATCTTTTTTAAAGATACAAAAAAATACATTTTAGTTCTCTTATCTACAGTACCATCTTATATATTTGATAAATAAAATGATCAAACCCTTTAATCCAGTCCTGACACCTAATTCCCTTCGTATATAACTAAACTGTTGACTATGTAATAATTTATGCATCACATTCACCAAGTTGGACACAAACAAATGTATGCGTCAATTATTCGCTTGACTTGGTAAGCAAGAAATGTTCGCATCTCACTCCTTGCTTTGGAGTTTGTGTACATTTATAATTAAGAAGACACACTAATGTGAACCCCAATTTGTTTGCTTTAAATCAGATAATTGACCGTAAGTTATATAAATGACACCGTCAAGTTAATTAACCAACATTAATTAATTAACATTTACAGCTGCATTCAGATATTTCCGTACGCTCATCATGAACATGAACGTCATATAAAAATTTTTTATTGAAAAATGATGCAAAAGGAAGAATTAGGAGCATTTGAAATCTTTTAATAATATTAAGTAATAAGTAAAGTAATTAAGTAAAAAGTAATTCTTCTTAATAAAAACAATCAGGAATCCATGATGTGTTCCCGGATGTTGTTCCTGACTTTGCACATGAGGAACATTTCCAGCATCAACACAAAGATATCTTTTGCTGTCACTTAATCAGGCCTTTTAAGTTAAGTTCAGCCTTTATTAATCACATATACATTACCGTACTTCTTTATTCTTCGCATGTCCCAGCTTTATTTCAATATTTTGTCGGCAGGTTGGTGTCAGAGTGCAGGGTCAGCCATTATACAGCCCCTGGAGCAGATACAGTAGGGTTGAGGGCCTCGCTCAAGGGCCCAACAGCGGCAACCTGGTGGAGCCAGGGCTCGAACCGCCGACCCTCCGATCAGTAACTCAGAGCCTTAACATGCTGAGCCACCACCGCCTCATTTATAAATCAGCAGCACTGATAACGTTACAGCACAACATAATGACTTGATAGATAATCAGGGAAAGTTAACATAAACTGCTTTGCCAGGCATCTTAATGCGCGTTTTGAGTTTTAATTGTGTTACACACAGCCTGTCCTCGAAACACAGTAGAGTTAAAGCCTTTCAATGAAACATTATCCTTTTCCAAACCCTTACAGAAAGAGAATCTGAGTTGTCACTCTCTCTCTCTCTTTCACTCTCTCTCTAATAAAACCAACTCTGACGTTCTCTAAATCCGAATATCTGATCATATAAGTCCAAACCCTCTAGAGCTAACAATTCCAGCACAAACACATGCTAAAGCATGAGCATGTCCTCTCGTACTGGACCCTGAATCCCCCTAAAGCTTGGTGATTCTATTGCACGTTAAGCTTAAATAAATTCTGTTTCAGTGGCCGTGCGAGTATCACGCGATTAAAGGCGAGCGCTGTGCATTCTGACCGACATCGCTGATCCCCTCGCACTCCAAATCTATTTTGTTCCACCTCCTCGTTTTACCAATCCCCCTATCTCGTTCCACATCTCGTCCATTTTGTCCGACTTCTTTCCCTCCGCCCTCCCTCGTTCTCTTTCCTCTTCCTCTCTCTTTCTCTTCCTGCCTTGCGTTGCTATGGAAACGAGAGCCGATTTCCTCCGAGGACCGAGCCTGTTACCGTGCCGACTGAGATGCAGGATAATGCAATCGGCTGTGTTTTTTTTTTCTTCCCCCTTTCTTTTCTTCCCTCCCGCCTCGAATCTGTGACCCGGGTGTGCGCTTCGCCCACGCTGGAACTCGCCGCCTCGGTAGACGCCCGATAGGAGACAGCCAGATCACAGAACGCTCGACTAACATCCCGAGTCATCGGCGCCAATATTGAAACAATTCAATAAGCAGCCCAGGCATCGGAGGCGCACCCAGTTTCATAGCTCCCACCCTTTATAACGCAGCGAAGCTCCCGACAGCATGAACTCACACACAACACAGGCGATTTGTCATGTTCATCCCTGGTCGTCCCTCTGAATGTTATGAATAGTTCCATTTATCATGCTTTATCAAATCGGAGACGTCGAGAGCGGTTGGGAAGAACACCATCTGCATAATTTACTCGTTATTGTCCCAAAGGAAGGGAAACATAGAAACGTGTCAGGTCGGAAGGTGTGCACGCAGTGTGTATAGACTCTAAAGGAGATTTTTATCAATTATTTTTATCCCTATAATACAATTTCCTGTTCCCACAATATATGACGGCATACTGGATACCATTTGAGGCTAAAATTACATACATGAATAGAATATTTTAGTTATTTATTATGAGTATTTTATCATTCATATTTATTTTTTTACATTTTTAATTTACAACCCAGCTTCTTCTCTTTCAATTTCTGGTCAAACAATTTCTTTTTTCTCCCCAGTCGAGGAAATAAATCCCCGGTGTTGTATGATCGCACGCGGCGTCTCCGAGATGGCCACCAAGCGGACTGACTTTAGAATAATGTCTTTGGCTTAGCTTTACTTCAGTGTGTGTTGATATTACCCATGTCTCAGCTTGTTGTGTGAGAAGCTTTCACTGTTTGCTCTGGGATCTTTCTCTTTTGATTAATAATGCATCAGATAAAAGTAACATTTAAACCAGCCGTCCCAGGAGCGTGGGAGTCTCAGAGTGTGTGTTGCGTTGGGTTTTTCATCTCCCTGTCACATGGCTTAAGAATCCCCTCGGTATAGCTGCAGAGCAAAGGCTGTTGAGAGACTTAAAGACATAAAAGGCAAGGGAGGTGTGGAAACCCAAGGGGGTGATCAAGTCAAACCGGGACTCTATATGTGATGAAATTTCTGGTGAAAGCGTGTGAGACTTCAAGCACAGTACGTTGACGAGACACTTAGCCACAGTTGAACATTTAGAATGGTGCAAGTGTTTTAAATAAGGCTGTACATCCGTGAATGACTGAGGTGACTAATTTCTGTGAACATTCAGCGAGTGGAACACCTGATCCTTGAAAATCGATGGACAACTCATCACCAAACTTGCGGAAAAGACGCATCCGTCTTTGTGAACTACTGTATACACACAATCATTCACCAACACCACTTGCACATTACAGGAACTCAGCTGGGAATAATTGCCACGTCCCCCGTACAGTCCTGACCTCCAAGCCATTTCCACATTTTTGGCCCATTAAAGGAGTTCTTGGGAGGCCGGCGTTTCAGATAAGAATCAGATAGGCAGTTCGATCATGAATATGGCGTACTGAGAAAAGTTTCTACCTTGATGGTGTCCAAGCACTAGAGAAACACTGGGATAAGTGCATTAGTGTAGCCGGGGATTACACTAATGAGTTTTTACTCTCAGAACTGTGTTCTGTTATTCTGCACAATGAAAAAATCCCTGTTTGACTTAAACACCCCAGGTGATTTACCAAACTGTTACTACTGCGGCTGCTATTTCTACTATCACTACCATTACTCTTACTACCAACACTACTACTATTAATAAAAATACTATTACTTCCACAGTAACCTCTAGTATGTATTAGTACTGTTACAGTAGTACAGTATTACTACAGCTACTAATGCTACTAACACTACTACTACAATGATGACTACTACTACTATGTCTATAACATTTACTACTACTACATTACTAATATGACTACTGCTACTACTAATAGAGTTATTAATGCTACTGCTAATGCTAATGATACTACCAACACTAATACCATTACTAGTACTGCTGTACTACAGTTGTTAATAGTACTGCTACAACTAATGGTACTAATATTCATATTACTACTACAACTAATACTATTAATACTGCTATTACTATGACTTATACTACAAATACTACTATACTAGTAATACTGATATTACTATGATATATTACAAATAATACTATACTTCTAATACTGCTATTACTATGACTTATACTACAAATACTACTATACTAGTAATACTGATATTACTATGACTTATACTACAAATATTACTATACTTCTAATACTGATATTACTATGACTTATACTACAAATATTACTATAATACTAATACTGCTATTACTATGGCTCATACTACAAATACT
>JAQMYI010000013.1:16960150-16980169 GCA_030014275.1 Clariallabes melas | reverse complement strand
TGTGGAATTAACCAAACCCTTTCAGACATCTGTCTCCATTAGTGGACACACACACGCGCACACACACACACACACGATCCGTCACCCCCTGCAGTCTGATCCACACCCGAGTTCTCCGCATTACAGGAAGGTCAGACTGATAACTCCTCAGAGTCCAATTAACACATGGCCTCTCTGTCGGAGTATAGTGACGGTGAGATCGAGACAGAAAACCTGAAAAGTTAGTCTGTTGTTTCTTTCATTCTAGGTTGTACAGAAAAAAAAAGATTAGAGAGAATTAGCATATGACTCGAGTTTTACAATGAAAAACATATGCTTTGTTTTGTTAAATGAAGGTTCTCTTGAACAATAGTTTTAAATAAAAACAGTTTTGCTGCACTAGTTGAGATTAAAAACCTGTACAATAGTGATTTGATAATTCATTCTTTTTAAAAACATGCCCCATAGATTATTGATCAGCATCCTTATTGAACACATTATTGGAATGAGTCTCCAGTGTCAGAAATGAAAAATCTATTTTTTTGAGCGTTCTACAATATGAAATGCAACTATAAATGGATGATAGTTATGACATGTTGTAAAATTGTTGAGGTATAAAAAGATTTAAAAAAAAAAAAAAAAACATGGTACGTTCAAGTCAAACCAGGACTATTTGGTACAGAATGACAGAACACAGTTCTGAGAGTTTAGAAACTGCCTTTATTTCTCTATATAATCCCCAGCTACACTAATGCACTTATCCCAGTGTTTCACAAGTGCTTGGACACCATCAAGGTAGAAAGATTTCTCAGTACACCAGAACCACAATCGAACTGCCTGTCTGATTCACGCTGGCCTCCCAGGAACTCCTTTACATATGGTGAGGTCAGGACTCTACGAGGATGTGGCAAGAACTCCCAGACGAGTTCCTGTAATGTGCAAGTGGTGTTGGTGAATGATTGTGTGTACAGTTCACACAGACAGATGTGTCTCTTCCACAAGTTGGTGACAAGTTATCCATTAATTTTCTGGGAATGCCTGGGCCAACTTGAAGTCTTCTGTAAATATGTTAATCAGTTTTATGCCTTCATTCACCAGAAATGTCATCCCAAGTCCCAGTTTGACTTGAACACCCCATGTAATTAAGGTAGTACTAGTAACCTGCCTTTCACACCACTGTGTTGTTGTGAAGTGCTGAACAGTGTATATATAATTCCTCATTCAGTGCATAATGTAATGTTAATAAACAAAGCCTTAATGTAGAACATTACTAGTTTTTGGACTAACTCCAAACTAAAATACAATATCGATGCATTTTACCTTGAGAGCGCCAGGCCTCATTGCTTTCCTCTTGTCAAGGAGGAGTTTCGCCCATGAAGCACTCTGGAGTTTCCTGGAGCCATGTCGCTGCAACACATTCTCATTGATTGCTTTAATGTTTTCCATCTAAAGTCTATTATTTTTTTTTACCACTCCAAACGTCATTCATATGGTTTCTGTATTAAAAACTTCCCAAAAGACAGTGTTTGTCCCTGGATACAGAGCATTCCCTCGGAGAGAGAGAGAGAGAGAGAGAGAGAGAGCTGACGCTGGATTTTTGGCCGTTTGTGACCACTTTTCTGCTGAGGTTGACGACACTCGGAGGGTGATGCCACAATATAGAGTTAGTTGGATTTATTTGATTTCTGAGCAGCACAATCCTCAACAACACAACGTTATTTCATGCATGTTTCGTTTGTCTATATCCGGTTTATCTATTAAACCCAAGCTACAGGAAATAGGAGTGGGTAAAACTTTTCTTTTTCTTTTTTTTTGCTGCTGGATACTGATAAAAGAGGGAAATGTCTAATAATAATTTCTTTAAAGTTAACAAATAGTTCATGATAGAAATCCCTGTGCAGTGTGTCTGACAACTCCCTGGCATTTAATCATATAATTCATAGCAGTTATTATATCACAAACTGAGCTCATACTGAACATAGCCCCGCCCCCAAAGCAAAGAAACACTGAAATCTCGTTCATCATTTCCTTAAAAGGCGTTGGTAAAATGTATACAAACATACAAGCTCAATAAAGCATGCCTTAAAACACACAGTTTTATCCCACAATTGTAACAAGGTCCATTTATCTTCCATCCAAAAAAGATTCTCAAATAACTATTTAAGCTTCCAGACACGAGCAGAATTGAAGTATCGTCTACATCATTATGTCTTGACAGCACCAACACCTGGCTAACACCTTCCTGATTGTGCGATGATGTTAATTCCCTAAACGGTGCTTTGTAAATTGACTGACAAGTCTGTCTAATCTGGAGTAATGTGTTTAAACACGTACCAAATGAGGCTTCGTTTCAAATTAGCATCAGGACTAATAACATTCCTTAGGTTTAAGGAGGAATACGGGTACCAAGCTAATGCCAGGTTCCTGCTTTTTTCAAAGTAAATGCTTTTAGGAAATAAATTTCATCAGATGACAAAATGTATAATAGTTTCCAAATTGAATAGAATTCCTTGAGGAGATAAAAAAAAAAAAAATGGCCTGGGAAAATCTTTACCGGAATTAAAATGTCTGGAACCGTGAAAAGTCATTATACAGAAATTAGAAACACCTTTAGACTATGCACTTATCATTTAAATAGCAGGAAAGGGTTATAGAGTTTTGTGACATCACGAAAGAGCTCATAAGGAGCACATTGGTGGCACAGTGGTGGGTTTCTCGTCTGCCATGTGAACGGTCCGTGTGCCAAAAGTTTTGATGGGTTCACTGTGACGACCCCTCGACTGTAGCAGCTGAAAAATTTATTACAAAATTAATTAATTAATTAATTAACAACAAACGAGCTCATAAGTAGTTTTAATAAAAGGACCATACTTTTTTTTATGTAAATGTATAACATCAGAAACTGAGCTTGTACATAGCCCCGCCCACAAATGATATTTTTTTTAAAAGAAAGAAAAAAAAACACAATGTCTCGTCTTTGAGTTTTGTGACATTTCAATACAAACTTAAGCATCGCACTGTCCCAAATGAACTTATATAAAAAGAACTACATGTTAGCCAATAAAAATCCAGTATATTTTTGTGATATCACAAAATAAACTTATATATACTGTAGCTCCACTCACAAATAATTTCTCTGTAGATTTTTTTGATGCTTAGAAACAATAGATTCAAAGAGGTTTGTGAGTTCAATTACCTCCAAATCATCATAAATCCTTATGTACTTAAATATGTCTTAAATATGATTGCTCTTACATAGCCACGCCCAAAATTTAACAAATTAACTTTACAGTATAGACAAGTAGTTTGTCTAAGGCATGTCTCAGATATTTAAATAATAAATATTAATAATAAAGAACACATAGCTTATAAATCCAAGTTAGGTTTAAAAATACTATTGAAATTCTATGACTCAGATGCAACAAGTTCGTAGACTTTTGTGACATTACAACCTGAACTCGAATTACTTTCATACTGAAGTTCTCTGCCAATGCTTTAAAGTTATTTAATAGTTTAATAGCAACCATCCAAAATTAATGAGTTATATAAAAAGAAAAAAAAAAAAAGAATATTTTGGGTAACTGGATCCACTAAATTCGACCTCATGCATATAGCCTGTATACTAAACCATCCACTCCAAGTATCAAGTCTCATGGTGAATTGTTAAATGTTAAGGCTCCCTAAATGCTTGTTGAGGATTCGAGCTGTGTGAAATCCTATTCTCTCCTACAAGGCGTCATTCCTGATGCTCCGTCCTCCGCTGTGAGAGAGCAGCACATCACGCGTACACACGTCCGCACACTGATCACAACAATGTGTCTGCTCTCTTCTCAGATTTCGAGAGAAATGAACGGTCCGGGAATGATTCCTTATCTTGGATTATTAATGGGAAAAAAATGTAATTAATAGATATAAACTGATGGTAGTAACTTTTCAAGTGGCTTAACCGAACCAGGGTCACGACTCGATGCTCTCTAAAAGTGCGTTTCCAATTTCAGAACCGGTTTTATCATGAAACGAGGACAAGGGATCAATATTATATAAGGATAACAAACTGCTCATAAAAGGAAAATCCATCTGGATCCATTACAGGACGTGCATTTGCATTCTGTTTAGCAATCTGACGACAAATAAGCTATTTATTCGGAGAGCGCCATGCTAATTCACACTTGAACAAATTAGTATGGCGTTTTTTTTTTCACCTTGCTGATATGATACTTAAATTATCATTGTTTGTATTATGCTAAATAGCTGCAACTAGGCACTTTACTGCTTTTAAGAGGACAGCAGTAATTGCATTTAGCACGCTAACTCCTACCTAACATGCTAGGAAAGTTAGGAGAGTTAGCGTATAAACTAAACCAAATAAAGTAAATCTAGCTAGCTACCAGCTATGTATGCTAGTCTAACTCAAAATGTTCTTATATCTCGAGTACCTCATGATATACGTGGTTCTGTAATTGAGAAAAAGGAAAGCAAACTTACCCGTGCCATAATGTTTAAGACATAATGAGGAACTAAGAAGTTCTTCTTTAGCTAGTCCCTTACTTTCATCCAGCGGTGTAAAGTTCATATCTCAAGGGCAGCCAATACTGTAATCTCTGAACTCTATTGTACAGATGAATTATCTCTGCCCACTTTATTTGAAACATTATTAATCTAGACTATATAAAAGGTGAATACGGTGGCATGAAGGAGAGCATTGGGAACAGACCTGGTGCCCGTGTGTTCGTCCCCAGAGTGGTGGGTTATGTACTTTTTTGGATGTGTGCAGCTGTAACCTTGAAGGCTGAATTTACATCTCATGTGTTCTCCCCCATCCAGACTGTTTCAGGATTAACTGTACCTCCAGTAAGTGACCGTTCCTGTTTCTTCTTTATACCCTTTAACACGTTATACAATATAGTTTGAAAGATGACCTGAACTCATACCTGTGTGCCTTAAAAAAAAAAAAAAAAAAAAAAAAAAACGTGTATGAATGCGAGCTTTATGTTCAATTCTTTTGATCAACCCACGGCACCATCGCTGTGTTAGTCAACAGGGTTTTTACCTTTACAGATACTGCAGCTGAGGGTAAAAGGTTTGGCAATTGAATATGACATGGAAAAAAAAAACAGCAGATTTCAAAAGTCAAATTTAGTGTGTACTGTACGCTTTCATAGCCGTAATCAAATCGTGCATGGAAGATGGTAATAGTGATATTTGTAACAGTTCTGAATGCAATATACAGTTCGTATTCTTAATTAACTTGTTGGTACACCTCTTTTGGAGCCACAGGGATTTGAGCAAAATTTCTTTCTTGTTGTTTTTGTTGCATAATAAAGTATGGCCCAATTTGATTATTTTTTTTATAGCTCTTTTAAAATGTATTTCTAAAAACAAATTATGAAAAACAAGGAGCAAACATTTTGTACTTAAATTTTAAATTATATATATTTATAAACAACAGAATAATTTTATATTATTTTGACTGATATATAACGTAAAGGGCATCTATTACCCCAAATTCACTTTGAGACATTCAGTTGGGTCTCCAGTGTGCGTGCAAGCAAATAATGTAAGGAGGAAAAAAAAAATCCTGTTGTTTGTTTCCTTTTTCATTTTTAGTACAGACTCGGGCTTAAACAAGCAAACAATAATTCCCCCTCTACTGTGACCTCATATAAAAGACACCCCCTCCTCCCCCAGCTTGTTGTTCACCTCCATCCAGCTCTGCTGTTCTCTGGAGGGGTGTGGCTCAGCAGTGATGGTACCTAATTTACATAAACACTGAAACTGAGTGAAACAAAGCAAGACTCATATACATATACAAAGCAAGACACAGTAAAATATGGGACCTTTAACATATAAGACGTAGTTGTTTTTAAAATGTCAAAGAAGCAACGTGGTAAGTAGAGCCGGGACACAAGGGCAAAACCCTCATCATGGACCATTTAGTATACAAGTAGAGAACACTACAGATTGAGAATCAATTGAATTGTAAAGCACAAATGGCAAGACTTCACAACAAGGAATCAAAAGAACAATGTATAAGTAATGAAACAAATTAGGGTTAAACAAATTACTGTAGGGTGAACACAGTGCGGGAATCAGTCAGTGGTACGACAGGGGCGGAGACATGCCCAAGTCAAAACAAAAACATTGACTGTTCCGATTCTATATCATGATTTTAAAAACATCCCAACTCTTTTTTTTTTTTTTTTAACAATCATAACAAACAATGTGCTTTTACCACACAAGACTATGCTAAGCATATAGTTGAGACTGCTCCACCTGCAGGATTATAGAGGAACTGCAACATTTTTCCACTTCAAATGCAAACATATATACATTTAAAATGTATTTAAAAAAAAAGATTTAAAAAGAACAAGTGCAATACATGAATTGCTACACAAAAGACCTGAGAAACATAACTGAATTGATTGTTTTTCTGCATCTCAGCTAAAAACATTAGCATGCAGCTCTCGACTACTACTACTACTACTACTATTAATAATAATAATAATAATAATAATAATAATAATATGGCGGGACTGTGGATAAGTGGTTAGTGCTGTCGCTTCATGCCTCCACGGTCCAGGTTTGATTCCCACCTCATTGTCTGTGTGCATGGAGTCTGCATGTTCTCCCTGTGCTTGGTGGGTTTCCTCTGGGTACTCCGGTTTCCTCCCACAGTTCAACGACCTGCAGATTAACCTGTTGTGTGTGAAGGAGCATGTGAGTGTGTGTTTGTGTGTGTGCCCTGTGATGGATTGACACCCCATCCAGGGTGTACCCCGCCTCGTTTCCTACTGTACGTCTCCTGAGATAGGCTACTGGCCCCCTGTGACCCTGTATACAGCATAAAGCGGTATAGATGATGAATGAATGAGTGAGAATAATAATAGATAAACCTACTTTGGAACTAATATAAGGAGCCTTTGTTATGCTAAATTACAGCTACGAATATTATATTTAGGTTCTAGATGGAGTCTAGTCCATGATTTGACTGAAAAAAAAAAAAAACATTTAGAGACATAATAAATCAGTCATTAGATCAAATCGTTTGTGATAATAGGAAACACCAACATGGTAGAATATTCAAATTTAGTGTTGATTTTCTTTCTAATGATGTCTGATGCAGTAAAAACTGAGAGCAGGCCTGTGGGTCCCTCAGGCAGATGGGTTTGGGCCTCATTAGCTCCCCGTCCTCATTAGTAATGGTAGGTAGGGATGGGAAGGAGAGCAGCAGAATGACGAGGATTAACATGGCTGCCGCTGAGTCGTCACAACCTGCTGTTCCTAATGACCGAATTTTAGACTGACTCCAAACAGTCCAAAATCTCGAGTGTTTCTTAAATGGGGCTATTTTGTCCATGCATGAGTTCCCTTTTGTCGTTCTTTTTCAATTCACGCCATTTTGTCTTTCCTTATCCTGTCAGGCTTCTTGTAAATTGATGAGGCTTGTTGAAGCAGAAAGGAAGTATGGAGTGCAATTTTATTATTCTCATTAACCTGCCTCTCCAAGCACAGAGAGAGAGAGAGAGAGAGAAAGTGTAGAAGTAGTGAACAGCGAAAGAAAGCAAAAGGATTGAAGGTGGGAAGACAAAGCAAGAGTGGGAGTAAAGAGTTAGCCTGCCCATTCATTATTCAATTCACTAATGAATAAATGATTTCTCAGGGGTCGCAAATGATTCACAGTGTTTTTTATACCCGATGACTCAACAGCTACAGCCCACTGCACCCCTCCCCACCTTTTTTCTTTTCCGCGTCCTATGTGTTTTACTTTATTGTCCTTTACAACAAAGCTCCCAAGGCTTTCCAGAAGTGAATAGCGCTTATTTTCCATACATGGCCCATTTTCTTTTTACAGCCTTTGCTAATCAATGTTTTCAACACACCCTAGAAAAAGATTCTTTGCTGACCTTCAGTTTACAGGCACCAACGTTAGCATGAGCCGCAATAAAAACACATCATTACTTGGTAAATTGTTTGCAATCTCAAGCCACCTATATGGAGAGCAGCCACACCCGCATCAAACCTTAGTTAGTACCATCAATTCTCATCATCTGTTTTCTCACATGAAGCCCACTGGCAATAAAGTCTACCATTGCTACTCATTAGCATCATATCCTTGAAGAGTATATGGTTGGTACGATTTATATGTAATTTAAACATTCATACCTTCAATGATCTTAAACAGATGTTGTATCCTGGTCAGGATCATATTTTTAAACTGATTCCACACCAGGAGCACCGCATGAAAGGTCAACACATCCTGAATGGGACACTAGTCTATCTTCAAAGCTTCAAGTCAAACCAGTATTGTCATATTTTTGGAAGCAATCAGGAACCAGACAATCCAGAATAAACACACAAGAACACCTTGGGAAAACATGCAAAATTCAGCACATTATTCATGACCTCGAGATCTACCTGGAGACCACGGATCTACAGTATGACGTAGTGAAGTTACAGCACCATTACCTTCGAAAGAGTGGTCCATATGGTTATTTAAAGTGAGGGTACGTCACTTGCAAAAAGAAATTGCGTACAGAAGATACAAGACATGCCTTTGATGGTACACGTCCTCCCCGTGAGAATACAGGACATTCCCACAAAATATATTTCCTTCATGCTATGAGACGTCCTATTACAAGACGTCTATCCCTTGAGGATAGAAAGCATTCCACCGACAGTAAAATTCTTTCCCGTATATGACATCTCTATACAAGACACCTTCTTTTGCACATATCCTTGGAGACCTTTTGGGGTACTATATACTGTATCCCCTTGAAAGTAAAAGACGTTTGCATTTACATTCATGGCATCTGGCTTATCCAGAGTAGCTTACAAAATTGCTTTAAAGTCTCTTTTAATATAACTCCTGATTCTGGTTTACTAGGTCATGGAGTAAGAATACCATCACTCTAAGAACTCAGTTGGGGACATTTTTGTAATTGTTTTAATTGCGAATTGAAACACTTTGGGAAGAGGTATAGGTCTTGGTATAGGTTTGAAGGCTGCCACTTCGCTGACTCGGCTGTTCTGACATATAGAGGAAGTTAATTCAATGAGCTAGGTGCCAGAACAGGGAAAAGTCTTGGTGCATGCCTACCTTGTAACCTGAGAGATGGTCTGGCATCACTTTGAGTGTAGAAAACATCACATTGAGGATACCATTCATCCATCCTGAGGATACCCTACACCCCCTGAGGTTACCATACATTTCCAGAGGTTACCATACTGTACATTCCTTCTGGGGACACAATACATTCCCCTGAAGATATCAAAGATTGATCCTGAGGATACCATACATTTCCCATGAAGTTACTATACATCCCCCTTAAGACACCATATTCCCCATGAGGATACCATACGTCACCCCTGATGCTACTGTACCACATATTTCCCCTAAGGATAGCATATGTCCCCCACCCCCAGCCCAATGTTACTGTCCATCCATTTCAAGATCCCATACATTCCCTGTGAGGATAACATACAGTACATGCCCCCAAAGTTGCCATACCATTCCTAACCCATGGGGTTACCATATACATCCTCTCTGAAGTTACTTGACATGCTCCCTGAGGTTACTATACATCCCCCCTTCCTAAATACCTTCCCTAAGGGTATCATCCTCCTGAGGTTACCATACATTGCCCATGAGGTTACAATATATTCCCTGTGAGAACACCATATAATCCCCATATGGGTAGCATAAATGCCCCTCGAGGTTACCAAGCATTCCCCATGAGGCTACCTTAAATTCATGATGTTATCATGCAGTCCGGCTGAGGTTACTAGACATCTCCCCTGAGGGTACCACACATTTCCTTTGAGGTTACCATACACCCCCTGAGGGTACCACACATTACATTCCCTTTGAGGTTTCCTTCTTCGTACATTTACTCCCTTAAGGGTACACGCCATCCTTTTGCCTTATTTTCTCGGTGCAAGGTGCAATGTAAAAGAGTAATTTCAGTGTATTTCCTCCAACTCTGCAATCTGTGACATTTGAGTGTGCCAGAAATACCCAGAAACTTCACCAGCTCACATCAGCATGCAATGAAACCAGTCAATCAAAATGTAGGACGAGGAAACCTTGACATGGTCTGCAGTGTTGTACTGGTTCAGGTTAATTTAAATATAGAGGAAACTCTATTACAATACCTTGCCATAATGCTCGATATTTGTCTACCACAAAAACAAAACGGGGTCCAATAGACTAGACAAATTGAAGTGTTTTATGTCTTTTTTTTTTTTCAATCTACTGTACTAAGAATTAAAACTTGACATTGAATCACTAATCGACTAGCAAAAATAAAGAAAGAAAGAAGGAAAGAAATATTGGGGAATTGGACTATGACATACAAATCATAACATGGACTACAAGTCAACATATTTAAAATAAACTGTACGGTAAAATAATAGTATATAGTATTGAATATAAGCAGAGAGTGAAATACTTTTTTGGCGAATACAGTACTACATTATTTTCTGTATGAGCAGCTGTGCTTTATAGGTCACTCAACCATCCCAAACATGCCCCTCTGGCTTTTACCAATCATGAGTTGGTACAAAAAAATCCATGGGAAGTGGAAACAAATGGCAATTTCACAGTTTTTCATGTACAAAAGATAAAACCTTGAGATACCTTATCTCAGACGTCTCTTTTTTCCCCACAAATTGAGGGTTGCTCCAATTAATAATTAATGCAATTTCCTTATCCATTCCACAGCTTTTTCACTTAAGAGCAGTAATAACATGACCCACAAACAGTTGAAACCAGAGGGCACATTTATGCTCTAATTAACATGCTTTGCTTATCAGGGCAAGTCACAACTGACAGGATGGAGCAGGTAATGTTACACTCAGACCCGAGCACACGTCACTGTCAATTAAGGCCCCGAGTTCCCCAGAGCAACTCTGTCCTGCCATAGGGAAACCTCTCGTTCAAACAGCACTCGGGCTAAACATGAATAAAAATACACCATGATGGCTTCTATGAGCTCAGTTTCCTTTTGTTGCCGTGTGTTTGATGTCTTCCAGCGATTCAGGTGCTTCATGGATCATTTGCTTTTAGCACTTGTCCTCGGTGAGGGTCATTGGTTAGACATCATTTCTTATTTCTATATCAATTTAGCAGCTAACGTATTTAGGATTAGTTCTTAGACTGCACAGCCAAGGACGGACTTGTTAAGGAAGGATTATTCGACCGTCTACAGAAATTTTAAGGATCTGAGGTCTACCACATTTCAAATATATTTATATAAGAGTGAGGAGAACATTGATTAAATTTTGACAGGTAATTCATCTCTGTTTTATAAGGCTCTTTTTTCACTCTTTGATGGAGTAGCAGTCAGACTTCATAGCTATCTCTTAGCTTCAGGCCAGAGCGGGCTTCTTCTTTAGATGAAGGCTGTGTTGTGTTTTTCTGATTAAAGCAGCCTTGTCTGCTTCGCTTCGACATTTCAATTCTTGTTTCTTTTCCCGGAATCTAAATCAGTCATCGGGCTTTTACCACAGAATACCACTCGATGATTCCGTTGCTGTCGGGTAGTGGATAAATATTGCAACGTGGTGCACTTTGAAATTCATGGCAGCGGTCATGTCTGCCAAATTATTGAGGATATGGAAGAAAATGTTTGAATATTGATCTGCATGAACGCTGAACCTGAAAGTCAAAGAAGTGCCAAAAGTACAGTTTTCTTCTACTTCCCTGAACCAGTCAGATATTCCAGATTTATAATGTGAACTGATATTTCTAATTGATTTAAGAAACTTTACAGAGACACTAAACTTTACCCAACTTTAGATATACCTAGCATTTACTGATGATACCTTATGAAAGCTGCCTATACAGTATTACAGCAAATAGAGCATTAAAATCAAAATTCACAGCCTACGGTCTTCTTTTTGTTGGATGTAAGATCAAGACATCTATTAGTCACTCAGACACCATTAAAATTTAGACAATTTTAACCAGGATTACCTAGATCACATTGAAATATAGCTCACCTAAGGTAAGTATAAAGCCTGAACTTAAAGACATGGATTAAAAAGCTTGGAATAATAAGTGCTGGAAAAGCGCCAAGTCTAAGCTCGGCCGCGATCACTTGGGGTATTTTAGCAAAGAACTTACAGAATTTCCTCTCATATTTAGCTGCTTCCACGCCAATCATTATTCAATACATTAACTAACAATCTGCTGAGCGTTAATAAGACTCATTGAGAATGGTCCAATCACATGAGCCTAAATATTTAACACAATATTGAATCGCTAAGAACAAAAGTGGACGGGTTCGGGGCGCACAGTGCTGAGCCCCAAGGATTTGAAAAAGATCAATTACAGTTCAACCTCAAATCACATGCTTTTCAAAAATTGATGTGCCTACATAGACACTTGTTTGTCCGGCACCCCGCGTACATGAATACAAATGAACGTAATACAGTTTAGATTTTTTTATAATTGTGAATAAATTATATTTTAAATAATTATAAAGCGATAAGAAATAAAGCGGAATATTGTGACTAAATGACTTTATTTCATTATTTAGATTTACTGTTTAAACTGTAAAATTATCTAAAAAAATGTTTATGTCTATCCTCTTTAAATTCAGGCATTAAAATTTCTCAGTAAATGATTTTAGCATCATTTACTCTATTCTGCTGAAGAAGCGAAAATTTGCAGCTGCTATAACAAAAGTGATAACAGGAACGAACTTATCTTGTTGATATTCTACAACATTAAATGTACATCAGTTACAGTATGTGCCAGGTCTAAGACACCTGAATATTTACAGTATAACATATTAGAACATGCACATTAATATAAAACTGTAAGTTGCACCTGCGCTACTTTCAGTTCTCATCGAAAATGAGAATTTAATCAGTATGATTTTAATCAATATTAGAGCTGCACAAAGTGTTAAGAAAAAAAAAAGTTTTCTAAAAATCTTCCTATTTAGGTGTCTGCTTTATGATTTTAATGGAGCTTTACCCCATTTTATAATGTAATAATTATATTATTAATATTATTATCATTAACTGTAGGATAAGTATGCAAGTACTGCATTTTCCTAATTATAGTGAACACGTTTTTCAATTAGATGCCTTTTTTAGGGGGAAAAAAAAATCAAACCACAAACGTTAAAGTGTAGAACGTTTCGATTTTAAAACCAATAAATCAATAAATAAATCAATAAATGTTCTTATTTTATCCAGCTCAATTTTAAATATCTTAGAAACAGTGTTTGCTGCTGGTTATATCAATGGGCAAAAATCTATTATCTATTCATAACTAGATGTTGAAAGTATATTAGCGTTAACAACAAGCGATTCATTTGATCTCAAGATCTCAACAATGGCATAATGGGAATGATGAACAATACACCTACTTATACTTTCTATAAGTGCTTCAAGTGTTGGATGGGACAACACAAGGGGGAAAAAAACAAGGAGACGAGAATAAACAAGCCACCTTTTTCACTTTCACTACACACACTTCTTTTCATTCACCGCTAAAAAGAATGGATATAAAAATGTGTCTGCAAAATATCAGCCCAAAAGGGGACGAAATGTTCTAAAAAGAAAAGATCACATGACTATCACTAATAGCCTACATTAATTCACAGTCTGAGCTAGAAAGTATTCAGCCCCAGAGTAATTCTTGCTTGTTCATATCTTTCTGCTTGTTCTCGGAAGTGGTGCTGATTACTTTGGGTCTGCTAGGTGGGTTTCCTCCAGGTACTTCGGTTTCCTCCCACAGTTCAAAAACTTGCAGATCAGGCTAAGTGGTGTTTCCAAATTGCCCATAGTGTGTGAGTGAGAGTGTGTGAGTGAGGGCTTGTGTGCCGGATCGTATTGGATTGGCACCCCATGACTTGTGCCTCGAGGCTCCAGGCCTCCTGCGACCCTGTACAGAATAAGTGCTAGAGAGAATGAGTGAGAGAGTTTTGTTCTTGGTTCCACAAAAATCCAAAATAATCAAACAAATAGAGCTTACATAAACTGAAAACAAACAGAAGTTAAGTTAGTTAAATCATGAAATATAACAGACATACACTACCAGTCAAAAGTTTGGACACAACCATGGCCGTTTCTGATTTTTCTTTTCTGTAAAACAATGCTGAAGGTGTTTATCCAAAATACACAATAATCTCCTTTGAACAGTTGATATTGAGACTTATATTCTGTAAAGTCTTCTATAACGGCTCTAATCTGAGGTGCTGTTTGTTAATTGGTGATTTCTGGGGCTGGTGACTCTAAATGAACTTCTCCTCTGCATCAGAGGTAAGTTTTGGTCTCGCTTTCCTGGGCCGGTCTTCATGAGAGCCAGTTCTTGAAAGACCTGTTCCAGAACAGCAGACCTTGTCTTAAAATAAATCAACTGAGTTTCATTTTGGTTGTGTGTTGTTCGGGATATTAAAGTCATTCTTCACCACAAGAGCCATGATCTTCTAGACTTAATGACATCATGCTAAGCATCATGCTGTCCGGGACCACAACTGCCCTCACCTCCCTCACAGTTTTGAAAAAAAATCCAGTATTGCTCTAAAATAGATAAAAAAATAATCACAATGCAAAAAACATTGAATTAGAAGATCTGTCCGAACATATGGAAACATAAGCCATCATTTCCTCATCTGGTTTTCCAGATTAGTTGTCGTTAAAACCAAGCCATGGATCCCATCTCTTTTCCCAGCCACCTGCATTACTTCTCCGTTTGTAATAATTTTTTTTTCCTGGATCTCTCTGACCTCTCCTCCTCCGCCACTGCGTATTGCTTACTCGCTGAAATCAGCACCTGAGAGATTGAGTACGTTCCTTCACTCAGCTCTGCGGGGGGATTTGCATATACATTGCATCCGTGCCTTGGAATGTGCTGGGAAGATGGAAGGGGAAAAAAGGGAAAAGAAGGTAAATAGCCATTAACATGTTGACGAGAGTAAGCCCACCGAGGATGTGGAAGCTCCAATGGGATTTTTCAGCATCACATTGATGCATGTTCTGTGTACTCGGGGAGGCTGCGGGGACTTTGTGAGGCATAAAGGTGCGTATTTGTAGGAGATTTGACTGACCTTGGTTCTCCCTCTGAGCACTGCTCTTCCTTTTCTTCATTTCAGAGTGAAAGAGACAGAGAGAGAGAGACAGTGGCGGATTAGCGGTGTCCTCTTTATGCTAACAGTCATCGATAGTGAGTTTCATTTTGGTTGTGTGTTGTTGGGGTTATTAAAGTCATTCTTCACCACAACATACATGATCTGCTAGACTTAATGACATCATGCTACAGTACAAGTGCACGGCTAGCTCAGTGTTTAAGGCACTGGACTACTGATCAGAATGTCCCAGATCATCCAAACGCCACCACCACTGTTGGGCCCGTGAGCAAGGCTCTTAACTCACAACTGCTCGGATGTATAAAGTGATAAAATGTAAGTCACTCTGGATGAGGGCATCTGGCAAAATGTAGTAAATGTAAAATGCTAAGCCCAGAATCACCGCCGCCCTCACCCTCAGTGAATAAACTTAAACTACAGTTAATACAGTGCTTGTAAATATCCATCCACTTGTAGTCCAACTGGGGACTGTGGAGGCCAACCGTGATTACCATTGAAAATATTCCCAATTTTACGACTGTGGTACAGTAGGACCTCTGCTCAACATTCATACACGTATTTATACACTATGGGCAATTTGCAAACGCCAGTTAGCATAACCTTCATGTCTTTGGATTGTTGGAGGAAACCAGAGCACCCGGGAAAAAAAGCCACCAAGCGTGGGGAGAACATTCAAACTCCATACACACTGACCCGAGGTACTGTAGGAATCGAACCCGGACCCTGAAGGTGCAAGATGACAAAGCTAACCACTAAGCACCGCACAGCCAATTCTAATTACTGTATAATTATGTAGATTTAATTAGGTGGTTAAAAAAGACACACCAAAGACAAAAGAATAAATGCCTGCTACTGCGTTATGAATTACTAACCTGCACAATTAATAACATTCAAGGTCACACATTATACTCTAAAGTTAATATGAGTCCTGAAGGTCTACAAAATATGTCTGTTAATTTTCCAGTTGAAATACAACTCTGATCTTCTTTTTCATTCACTCCGTTTTTTTTGAACATTTTTATATCCGCAATCATTGTCTTACCCATAAAAGCAAACTAAAAGCAAATGAACAAAAAAGCTTAACGTTTCACTTCGATTCTCTGATCTATTAAGAACAGCAGCAGTCACAGTTTCAGGATGTAGCTGAGTCATGTACAGGTGGAAAAGATCCACTTTTTCAGCTTCAGCACTGATGCAAATCAACCCTTAAAACTGTCCCTCATTCAGGAAGCAGTCTGATGTGAAATGTTCAACGCACTCATACAATTTTGAAGATAAAAGTCAGAACATTTCCGCTTTAAATAAACGATATCAGACGACAGAGCATGCCATTTGCGCTTGTAGTTGTCTAATGCTAATGTAACTGGCAAACTGTAGTTGTCTAATGCTCAACTCACAACATGTGTATGTTTTTGGCAAATGAGAGTCTATAAAAAAATTTAAAAAACAAAAAAAAAACACACACATTTTTGCACCAGGAACAATGAAAATGTCATAAACAAAAGACCAATTTGAGAGTGTATTTAAAGCCTGTGTTAATTTAATTTTGTGTGTGTGTGTGTGTGTGTGAAACATAATTAAAAAAGACATAACGAAAAAAAAAAGTAATTAAAATCATCTGATCTTTGATCTTAGCGGGTCTCAGTATCAGGCAAATACAACCTCAGACAAACATACTGTATGCATTTTTTCACAGTAACATAATATATTTTTTAAAAAATTAAGCCAAAAAGCAAAACAAAAAACATCTGAGCAATACTAAGTACCCCCCATGATTCAATAGCTTGTAGATTCATCTTTAGCAGCAATAACTAAAATAACCATTTCCTGTATGATTTTCCTGAACATTGCTTACATTTTGTGAGGTTTTTGGGCAAACGCTTATGCACAGCTCTCTTAAGGTCCCGCCAAAGTATTTTAATTGGGTTGAGGTCTGCGTTTTTGACTTGGCCATTCCAAAACCATGATTCTTTTATTTTTCAGCCATTCTGATGTACATTTCCTGGTGCGCTTCCAATCAGTCCTGTTCCATGACCCAATTTTGACTAAGCATTAGTTGTTGGACAAATAGCCCCACATTTCCCTCTAGAATTTACGTACATAGGAGTTCATGGTCGACTCAACAACTGCAAGGAGCTCAATTCCACTTTGGTCTCATCTGTCCAGAGGACATTGTTCCAGAAGCCTTGTGTTTTGTTCAGATGTAGTTTTGTGAACCTCAGTCATACTTCATGTTCTTTTTTTTTTTAAAACAGAAAAGTCTTTCTCCTGGCAAACCTTCAAAACTGCATATATTCAGTCTTCTTCTAATTGTGCTGTCATGGACTTTAACCTTTAATATCCTCAGTGAGGCCTGTAGTGTCAGACATGTAACTCTTGTTCTGTTTCGTTTTTTAGTATTTCTCTACAGCATTGCACGGTATAATATTGGGGTAAATGTTCTAGGATGTCCTGGGAAGATTGCCAACTGTCTTGAATGCTTTCCACTTGTAAGCAATATCTCACTGTAGAACGCTGAACTCCAAATTGTTTGGAAATGGTTTTATAACCCTTTCCAGATTGATGTACACTAACAGTTGCTTCTGTCTTTCCCCTCTTGGAATTTTTGGTTCGTTAAAACACACCTGAAACACTCCAGACAAGCAAACTGCCAAAACGTCAGATTTTATAAAGGTCTGTACACCTGCTGATGATCAATGAATCAAGGGCTGACGATTAGCAGCATCTGGGTGCAACTTACCCTCTTAAATCCTGTGGAAGCATTAAGACGGTACTTAGTATTCCCCACATGTTTTTTTTTTCCCTTTTTGGTTCCTTTTTGTTAAATGAATAATAGCATGGTGAAAAAGTTATATGCTGTTTGTCTGAGGTTGTATTTGACTTATACTGAGATGCGCTCTGATTAGATGCTTTTTTTTGGTATGTTTTCAAACAAACTTAGAATTAAAAGACTTAACTGTTGAACATGACTACTTCAGGAAAAGATAAGCTAATGAAAAAGATGTAGGAAAGGAGGGAATGTGTTTTCCTTTTTTTTTTTTTTTTTTTTGCATGTACCCGGAAATAAACACTGGACACCCATGTGACTTTTCAAAAAAAATTAAAAAGTGAACTTAAAGTGGATACAACAGTAGATCCCCTTTACATTATGCAAAGTCACTTTAAAATGTATTCTAAAACAAAATGACAATAAACTCAAAACAGGACATTATAAACTGTTAAATAAAAGAATGAAAACAATTACTAATCAAAAAGGACAAAAGGAAACAAATAAACAAACAAATAAATAAAGTGACAATGAAAGTTGTAAATCTTACAATGGTGGGATTAAAAGAGCTGACCAATGAGGACGCAGCACTGTAAGACCCGCCCACATGAAATATTTGTGCGAATAAAAAATTAAGCAGGGAAACTAAAAAAAATGCTTGTTTTGGAATTTGGGGTAACTTTTTTTGTTTTGCCAACATTTTTTATTTACCTTCAGTTTATTGATATTTGTTCAATTCTTTTTAAAATTATTATTATTTGCTCAATCATTAAATTTTTTTAAACAACATGTAATTTTACAAAATCCTAAACTTGATTTTATAATGTTGGAATATAATTTTTATTTAAATTTGTTAAAATATATATTATTAATTAGGCAGTGGCATAGTGGTCAGCACTGTGGTTTCGCACCTACAGGGTTGATGGTTCGAGTCCCAGCTTCAGGTCTGTGTGTAGAATTTGCGCAATCCAAAGACCAAAGACAATCCAAAGATATATAAATTAGACTAACTGATGTTTCCAAATTGTGTGAGTGAGTGTGTGTGTGTGTGTGTATTTGTGCCCTGTGATCGACTGGTACCCCATCCAGGGTGCACCCTGTCTGGCGCCCTGAGTCCCCAACACCCTGTCCTATACAGGATGAAGTTAGCTAGGTGGTTAATAAAGTCAATGTTTATGTCTTTAATTATTATTATTATTATTATCAATAACCGAACAACATGACCTCATTTTTATTGATTCTGTCAGGAGTGACATGAACATCTCCGATGCTTTTGTAGAACCGTCTCGGCCATTTGTCTGAACACGGGTCTCAAAGCGCTCCAGCACATTTGTCCATTTCCGTTCTCCAGACGTCATTGTCCATACTCAGTGTTCTTGTCTTCAGCCTAAAAAAAGAAAGGGGAAGAAAAAGACATCTTTGACGCTCTTCATCGCAGCACAGGGGAACTGTAAATGGCTTTCTGTGTCAGGGATGTGTGTTGCTCTCTTTTCCCCCCATGTCAGGGGAGACGCAGGCTGTAAACTTGGCAGAACGCTCCGTCTGGTCGCATCATCGCCGGCGAGTCTGTCTCCTCGCTAATGGAAAGATGTTTGAAAGTGGGAAGCTGACATCAGTGTTTTTACCTTGCGTTTAATGACAGAGGATCATTCCCTCCTCTTTCGCTTCCTCTCTCTCTCTCTCTCTCTCTCTCTCTGTCTCTGTCTCTCTTTATCTCTGAGAAGTATCAGTACAGCGAGGTGTTCTTTGAATACCTCTGAATGCCAGATCATGAGCGTGATTATACTGCAATGCTTCAGGGATCTGCTGCAACCCAGATTTTCTTCACATGTAGCTTCCAGGAGTAAAAAAAGAGGCTCAAGGTTCCACTGAAATCGCTTTTCTACGTAGTTTCCTTTTCTGCCTCTGTGTGTGTGTGTGTGTGTGTGTGTGTGTGTGTGTGTGTAAATAAGACATTTGCATTCCTCACACTTACATGTCAGACTTGTGTCCTCACGCCTCACACACACACACACACACATACACAAACACACACACACACATACACACACACACACACTAGAACACTTTCGACTGGGAGAAAAAATATCGTCATGTTGACACTTCGTTCGTAGTTCGTTGGCTAGGCGCGGAATTCAGCGCTTGAGGAGGATGTGTGATGAATAAACAATG
>JAQMYI010000013.1:16947928-16959826 GCA_030014275.1 Clariallabes melas | reverse complement strand
GTAGTGCTGGGGCAGTTATTATTATTATTAGCAGTAATATTATTATTAGTATTATTGTTATTATTATTATTTTTACTTTTACAATTCTTTTATATATTTATGGTTAAACATATATACCAACGTGCAAAAGTCTTGACCCCCCCGCCTCATTTCTTCGTATTTTGCTTCCAAAAATCCAGACTGTTTTGTATATATATATTTTTTTACTTTTTCATGACCTACGAATCATCCAAGCATAAAGAAAAACATCTACCTTAAGGCATGGACCATGAGAAACAGGTGCAGATGATGACAGATGGTCAGGCCTGTAATTAGTATACCGGCGATGCTGAATGCTGAGTGGTTGGAACAGACGAGAGGGGAAATGAGGTCGCTGCTGAGGTTGTTACATAAATAACCAGTGTATAAATTGTATCTTTAGGCACTTTGCAGTAAAACCTATACAATACTTTGTCCGCTTTCTTTTTTCATTTAGCATCTTTTCTGTCTCATTTTATGAGTTTTAAATCTTTTTTAGGCCTTCTTTCTTTATTTCTTTAAACATGACTTGCAACGAAAAAATTAATTAAATATTTGCTACTTCTGCTTCTTGCTACTGATGTTTTTCTTTCTCTATTATTTATTACATTAATATTATTTGCCTTTTTTTATTAATATTTTACATTCTTTTTATGTCTACTAATTTTTGTGTGTTTTTCTTTATGTTTCAACTAATATTTAAGATGTTTTTTCATGTTTTTCTGCTCTTTCTATTGTATATTTTGGTCTATAACTTTGTAAGAACCAGTTATTATTATTTTTATTATTATTATAGTATTTATTTGCCCTCCTGGATTAGACATCTGTACTTCATCTCTGTTACATACAGCGCTCGGTTCTGGTGTTAATGTAGAGCTCCAGAGTTTTTCAAGCTTGTTGTATGGAATGAATGAGACCTTTGACCTCTTAGTTGCTCGTCTCCATGTCACGCTCGGATGAGCGTTAATCCGAGTCTGGACTGTCCTACAGGTAAAGGGCCTGAGACTCTCTTCACTGGACAGAACCTGAATGATAACGAGTGGCACATGGTGCGAGTGATGAGGAGAGGGAAGAGTCTGCAGCTGGCTGTGGACGACTTACAGCCTGTCGAAGGTAAAACTGTCACCACATCCCTCCTCTATCCACATCCTCCATATTCGCTTCCTCATCTACTTTCTGTCTCAGTTTTATTATTTAACTCTGTCAGATTTTGTTTGTTTATGACTTTTTTGTTCTTTTTATGCCTGTGTTTTGTCTTCTTATATTTTCTGCATATTTTTTGTGGTTGTGTTTATCCATCCTTTCGTCTGTTGGTCTGTCTTCTGGCTTGTTAATTTTATTTATAAATTTTTTTATTCAGATTTTTTTATTTATTTGTTTAGATTTTTTTGTCTGATTCAAATAATTACTTTTATTCTGTCCACTGATTTGTTTTGTGTTTTTGTTTGTGCGATCCCTCATTTATATGTTTTTTTTTTCTTTTTTTCCTGATTCCTTTTCTTCACATTTGTTTTGTGATTTTTTTTTCTTTTTTCTCTCTATTATAAGCTTGTATATTGTTTTTTCCAATAGCATTTTTTTCTTTCTTCCCTTCTATTATGTTTGTTTTTTTAATTTTTGTTTTATGATTTAGATTTTTTTCCAATATATATATATATTTTTTTACTTTTCTTTTCTGGTTAATTTTATAATTGTTTAGATTTTACCTTTTTTTTTTTTTTTTTGCCTGACATTTTGTTTTTCTTCTTTTCTTTTTTTCTTTTATTTAGCCTGCATTTGTTAATTTGTATGTTTCTTTATTATTATTTTTTTTTACCCCTTTCTCCCTCCTTTTTCTCTTACTTAACTGAATCCAATAAACGCCCAGTGACCAGAGTTGGCCAAAACGTGTTTTCCACAATTCTCATCTTTTCTCTGTCTTTACTATAATACAGTAAATGAGACAAATAAATAAAAATAAAAGTTTTACACTACTAGAAATCATATTCATGGTTCTGTTAATATAAATCAATTTCTTCTCATTTAGAGCACTATTTTGCGCTACAGGTTAATTTCCTTTTATTATCTCTATCTTTATATATAGCTTTAATAATCCTCCATTACTGTACGAGATTAGTGATCCTGAAGTCGTAACAAAAGACATTGTTTTATTTTTGTCCATTAATTCACTAATTCAGGCTTCAGAGTCTGCGTTAAGCTTTCACACTCAGGCCGACTCAATCACTTCCAGTGATAAAGGATCTCATATCAGACAGCAGAGACAAGCTGAGCTGCTCAAAGACTCCATCTTAGATTACCTCTTAGTCTCCAATTTAGACTCGATCATAGACGGCATATTGGACTCCCTGTTAGACTGAATCTTAGATTTGATTTTAGTCTTCATCTTATACTCCATCAAAGAGTTCAGGATACTGTACAGTATATATACTCTATCGAAGACTCTGAGTCAGACCGTCTTTCATTTAATTTAACACAGAATATTAGACTCATTCTTAGGCTTCATTTTAGACACCACTTTAAAGTCAATCATGAACTTCATGCAGACTTCATCTTATTGTTCACTTCATACTCCATCCTAAATCTGATGTTACATAACATCTTAGACTCCATCTTAGACTCCGTTATACTCCATCTTAGACTCCATGTTTTATTCCATCTTAGACTCCAACTTACAGTAGACTCCATGTTACACACCATCTTATACTACATCTTAGACTCCATCATAGACTTCCTGTTAGACTCCATGTTATACTCCATGTTATACTCCATCTTAGACTCCAACTTAGACTCCATCTTAGACTCCATGTTACACACCATCTTATACTCCATATTATACTCCTTCTTAGACTCCATGTTATACTCCATCTTAGACTCCAACTTAGACTCCATGTTATACTCCTTCTTAGACTCCAACTTAGACTCCATCTTAGACTCCATGTTATACTCCTTCTTAGACTCCAACTTAGACTCCAACTTAGCTTCCATGTTATACTCCATCTTAGACTCCAACTTAGACTCCATGTTATACTCCTTCTTAGACTCCATCTTAGACTCCAACTTAGACTCCATCTTAGGCTCCATGTTAGACTCCCATGTTACACACCAGCTTAGACTCCATTTTAGACTCCATGTTATACTCCTTCTTAGACTTCATGTTAGACTTCATCTTAGACTCCATCTTGGACTCAATCTTTGACTCCATGTTATACTCCATTTTAGACTCCATTTTACACACCAGCTTAGACTCCATGTTAGACTACATGTTACACACTATCTTAAACTCCATGTCAGACTTAGTATTAGTCTTCATTTAGTTGTAGTTAACAGTATTAGCTCAGTGTGTTAACTGGGTTCCTGATCATAAGGTTGGTTGTTCCAGTCTCAGCTCCAGCAAGCTGCCACTTTTGGGCCCTTGTTCAAGGCCCTTAACCCTGCCTGCTCCAGGGTGACTTCATCATAGGTGACCCTGAGGCTAGATCTTAAGTTAAACTTTAACACAATCTATTAAGATGTGATATTTAGCTAAATATTAATTAGAAATGATGCTCTTCAGTAATCTAATGGTAGCTCTGCATCATCACATTACATTGTTTCTAATTGCCATTGATTTATCCGGACTATAATTCTCTGGGCGAGGAATCAGAGAGTATTTTTCACAGCCCTTGCTCTGTGTGTTCCTGTGTGAAGGTGAGATCCCAGGTGACCACACCCAGCTGGAGTTTCACAATATCGAGACAGGGATCATCACAGAAAAGCGCCACCTTTCCATCGTGCCCTCTAACTTCATCGGCCACCTCCAGAGCCTGGTGTTCAACGGCATGGCCTACATCGACCTGTGCAAGAACGGAGACATCGACTACTGTGAGCTGAACGCCATGATCGGCTTCAAGAACATCATCGCCGACCCTGTGACCTTCAAATCGCGCTCCAGTTATGTGTCCCTCAGCACGCTGCAGGCCTACTACTCCATGCACCTGTTCTTCCAGTTCAAGACCACATCCTCGGACGGCCTCATCCTGTACAACAGCGGGGATGGCAACGACTTCATCGTGGTGGAGCTCGTCAAGGGGTGAGGACATGTCCAGGAGAACATTCCTGAGGACAGAATCTCATCATTCAGAATCTCATCATTCTCTCTCTGGTCTTCATTCTGTTGCTTTCTGTCACCATTTTCACCTTCTGATTTCCCTTTTTTCTTTCTATAATTCTTTCTTAAATTGCTTGCACTTTTTCACTTTTTTCACTTTTACTTTCTTATTGTTGGTTTTTTCTTTACAGCACTTTAATTCTTGCTAATTTTTTCTACATTTTTATTTATTTTTTGTTTTACTTTATCTTTCTCAAGATTTCTTCCAGTCTTTTTTCATTAAGAATATGCAACACTTTCTTTCTTTCTTTCTTTCTTTCTTTCTTTCCTGTTAATGTATTTATTTTATTCCTTTTTGATCCCTTTTGCATCTTTTTCTTTTCTCTCCCCCTTGCTTTTTAATACAAACACATCTAATATTGTATTCTTTCTATTATTTATTTCTTATTGTTGCCCTTACTGTTTCACTCTTTATATTATTTCCCCCATCCTCCCTTCATTTTGTTTTTATTTCTATTAGGGTTTCTTAACCTTATCATTCTTTCTTTTCTGTGTTCTTTCCTTTTCCTCTCTTTGTTCTTTTTTACTATCACTAGGTGATCACTAGGTGGCAGTGTGGATCACTAACATCCTCTTTTCTTCCTTTCTTCCTTTCTCATGAATGTGTTCTTTTTTTTTCTTTTGCTCATCTTTTTTATTTTTTACTATAATGAGAATACATAATGTTATAATCTATTTCTCTCTCTCTCTCTCTCTCTCTCCTACCAGCTACCTGCACTACGTAGCAGACCTGGGTAACGGTGCTCACCTCATTAAAGGAAATTCCAACAAGCCCCTAAATGACAACCAGTGGCACAATGTCATGATCTCCAGAGACATCAACAACTTGCACACGGTGAAGATCGACACCAAGGTCACCACACAGACCACCATCGGAGCCAAGAACCTCGACCTGAAGGGTATGATGCATTATCGCTGCATTATTGTACTCGTGTTCACTTACTTACCATCTGAAATTAATAGCTTTAAAATGTATGTATTTATTTATTTACTGTAATTATTTTTTACTGTTTTTTTAAATGCTACAATAATTTATAATTACATTTCAGTTTTCATTGGCATCAGTTCAGTAATATCACCACTAGAGGGAACTCTCCTTTGGACATTTAGACCTTTTAAAGATTTTATTCACACACATCATAATGACTGCAGAACTTTTCTTTTTCTTTAAATCCGAAAATCAATACGGACGAAATTTTATTATATTGTTTTATTTCAGTTTTTTTTTTTGTGTGCCTTTTTCTTTTCTTCCTTTTGGTCTTTTCTGACTCCTTTTTTTCTTTCTTTCTTCCATTTTTTTCTGTAATGTCGACTCCTTCATCACCTTAGACTCGTAATATCGGCTCCTTCATCACCTCAGACTCGTAATTTCGGCTCCTTCTGGATGTCGGACTCGTTGTATCGGCTCTTTTGTCATATGAGCTTTGTAATATTGGCTCTTTCATCACCTCAGACTCGTAATGTCGGCTCCTTCATCACCTTAGACTCGTAATGTCGGCTCCTTCATCACCTCAGACTCGTAATGTCGGCTCCTTCATCACCTCAGACTCGTAATGTCGGCTCCTTCTGGATGTCGGACTCGTTGTATCGGCTCCTTTGTCATATGAGCTTTGTAATATTGGCTCTTTCATCACCTCAGACTCGTAATGTCGGCTCCTTCTGAATATCAGACTGAAGAGTGAGTGTAAGAGTAGTTTGATAATCTGTCTGATATACAATGCCTCTTATTTATTTTCTCTCCACAGGGGATCTGTATATCGGGGGTGTGGCTAAAGACATGTATAAAGAACTTCCCAAACTGGTCCATGCCCAGGAGGGATTTCAGGGCTGCCTGGCCTCGATGGACCTGAACGGTCGACTCCCAGACCTCATCTCCGACGCTCTGACCTGCGTGGGGCAAATCGAGAGGGGCTGCGAAGGTTTTAGTTATTTATTTATATATTCATAGAGTTATAAAACTATAATAACAATTAAAGTGTCATGACTTTTATATGGATAAGATTTAGGAGGAAATTGCCTTCCTTTACTTCCTCGGCTTTATTAGCACGTCAGACTCGGAGCATAAAATGAATAAAGTGCTGAACTTCAGTGATTTGATTTTTTTTTCTTTTCTGAACTGTCCTTTTTATTTTGTAATAAAACTCCACATGAATGAATGATTGTTTAGTATGTTTAGCAAATAGTCTCCACGCACACACACACACCCTTAGGCACTGTTTATGGTTAATAAAGTTGGAGTACACTCTGCTGGAATGCTGTAAACCCGCCGCTCGTGGTGTTTCTGTACGGTTCCATCATAATCAGACTGCCTGATTTGTGTCGTTCGAATTATCTCTCCATCTTCACGCCGTGTTCGGGTGGGACGTTTTTACCCGGAGCGCTCGCTGAATAATACATGGAGTGGGACCGTCCTCTATGTCCAGGGAGAGTGTGTTCGCTCATCCCTCTCTCATTTGTCTCACCTGTCTCTCATCTGTTTCTCATCCATCTTTTATATGCTTTTCATTCCTCTCATCTGTCCCATATCTCTTTTTTATCTATCTCTAATCTGTCTCTTATCCAGCTTTCATCCTCCTCTCATCTCTCATCTGTCACGTATCCTTCTCTCATCTATCTCTCATCCCTCTTTCATCTTTATCTCATCTGCCTCTCATCTCTCTCATCCCTTTCATTCATCTCTTACCTGCTTCTCATCCCTCTTTCATTGGTCTCTTATTCTGCTTCTCATTTGTCTTTCATCCTTCTTTTATATGCCTATTATCCATCTCTAATCCAGCTTTCATCCTTCTTTTGTCCATCTCTCTTCTGTCTCTGATTCACTCTTTATCCATCTTTCATCTCTCTCTCTCTCATACCTTTCTTATCCATCTCTCATGCTCCATATATACTGTACAGTATCTCTCATCCTTCGTGTCCATCTTCTATACATCTTTCTGCTGGTGTGTGTGAATGAGACATGGGTGAGAAGGATGATGTAACAGATTTACAGTTAAACTTCACCTGATTAGAGAGTCTGTAGAATTTGTCACATCTGGATGAACAGCTGCTCTGTTTGTTTTTGTTACGTATTTAAAGTACATAATGAAGTGCTTAGAAGTTTTGATTCTGTTGCTTTACTCATTGTTGACATGAATGTGCTTTATTCAACACCCCCCCCCCCATCCCTCCTCCCCCCGCCAGGCCCCAGCACCACCTGTCAGGAGGACTCCTGTGCTAATCAGGGGGTGTGTTTGCAGCAGTGGGAGGGCTTCAGCTGTGACTGCAGCATGACCTCGTTTGGAGGACATCAGTGCAGCGATGGTGAGTGAAATAAACTCTGCACTTCATCACCATCATCATCATCATCATCATCATCATCTCCTCGCACTGTGAGATGGTCAGAAGTTGTGAAGCTTAAGAAGAGTCACTGTGTCTGGTCATTTTATTTATTTATAAAGAAAGAAAGAAAGAAAGAAAGAAAGAGAATTTGAAAAAGAAAGAAAGAATGAACAAATGAACAAAAGAAGAACAAAGAAAGAAAGAAATAATGAATTAACAAAAGAAATACAAAGAAAGAAAGAAAGAAAGAAAGAAAGAGAATTTGAAAAACAAAGAATGAATGAAAGAAGAAAGAAGAAATAAAGAAAGAAAGAAAGAAAAAGAAAGAAAGAAACAAAGAAAGGAATAACATTTAAAAAATAAATAAATAAATAAATGAATGAACAAATGAACAAAGGAACAAAGAAATAAAGAATGAATTAATTTACAAAGAAAGAAAGAAAGAAAGAAAATATGAAAAAGAAAGAATGAATGAATGAACAAATGAACAAAGAACAAAGAAAGAAGGAATGAACAAAGGAGAAGAAAGAAAGAAAAACAGAAATAACGAAAAAATGAATAACATTTTAAAAAGAAAAAAAGAAAGAATAAATGAATAAATGAACAAAGGAAGAACAAAGAAAAAAGAATGAATGAATTAACTAAGAAAGAAAGAAAGACTTAAGTTTCATTATACATTATCCACATTAATGTGGATGATGTATAATGAAACAAATCCTAAATAATTAGAAAAATAATTTACAAAACAAAGAAAAATGAACAAAGGAAGATAAAACATACAAAATAAACATAACACAAAGCATTAATGTATTTTATATGTAATAAAATTAAACCAGTTAAACGAAGAGAGAGAGAGAGAGAGAAATTCAGTTACTTATAAAAACACATCTTATTCATTTCTAGTTCCACTAAACACAGACGTTAGACGTCTTTCTCTCACAGGCTTCTCCTCATACAGCTGTAATTCTGCCCGGTGCACAACTCCAGCACTGGAGACTCAAGACACTCGAGAAGCAAGAAATGGAAAAAAAGATGAACATGAAAATAAATTAATAAATTTGAAAAAAAAAAAAAAAAGCAAGACAAGCAAGGATGCGGAAAAAAAAAGAAATGTCAGACTAACCAGCAACCAAAAGATAGATAGAAGAGTATCGAAAAACAATTAAAGAACGAAAGACTGAAAAACAATAACATTTTAAATCTGTTTATTATTGAATGAATAGATTGTGCACAGTCGGTTGTTACTATGGCAACAATAATATATAAGTACTGTTACAGAGAACTGAACAGCACTGAGGTATAATTGCCATGGCAACCACCTTAAACAACTACAGGTATGCTAGATCTTTATTATATCCATTTTTCTTAGTGTCCTTTATAAAGTCTCCGCCCCCAAACCCCCCTTGTTTAAAGGTAGCAGTGAAGCAGGAAGTGATGCTGGTAAAGTAATTACACTTTAACTAAACATGCGAGTATGGACCAGAGAGGAAATTTAATTAAACATTTTATTAGAAAATAAACAATAAATGCTAGTATGAAATGTGTTAGTGTGTGTTAGTAAAAACAAACGCGGGAAACAATACTCGGTTGTATGTTTTTTTTTTTGTTTGTTTAATTATTTTTAGGCTTGAACCTTAATTAATATAAATAATAATCGAATTATTCCTTTAATAACGCTCAGAAACTGACGTCGTGGCTGAATTCAGCCTCAGCTCTAAAGCTGCGTTGTCGAGTCGTGTGTGAGCCGCGTTCCCGATATCCTGCACTGTAATTAGAGGACAATGACAAGACCTGACCTACAAGCTCTGTGTTTGTCAGAATGATCTGAGTGTGTAAAGAGCATCGAAGAGGAGGAGGACGTTTCATTAAGGACGCTGCATTAATGCACGCGGAAATGTCAGACGCAGTCGACTTGGTGGAAGTGAAACTCATTTTAGTGTACAAAAAAACGAGAGGATTGGTGTGGACGCGTGAGGCGAAAGGACGCCGATGTGCACTGCTTAGCTACAGCACAGCTGTCTTCTCAGATGTGTGTGTTTTGTTTTACCGACTCTTTTGACTACCGTAAGTCATTATAAACAAGTAGTGCAACACTTTTACTTAACAAACTACAAAGCTGTAGAAGAAGATTTGAAAGGGAGCGTTTTCCGATCAGCCGTAAAACCACCTAGGGTTTGGGTTTCCCATTGTGCCACTGGCACTGCTCAGGCGTGGCTCAACAGGGTCTCTAGGGGTGTGCTGTGGTATCTAGCACCAGGACGTTATCAACGGGTCCTTTAGAAGTTTTGGGTTGTGGGGTTGAGACCCCATGGATCAGATTTATTTCTTCGATGCATCCCACGGGTAGTTGACTGCACTGGGATCTGGTGAATTCGGTGGTCTTGGGCTCTTTGTATGCTTGGCTTCAGGCATGGTGGACTGTGGTGCACTGGGTGTTTTGGGGCCTTCTCCTCATGGTCAGCATTGACTTGTTACAGTGATTTGTGCTGCATTGTCCTTTCTGTGGGATCGGACCTGACGGGCTGGCCTTTGGTCCCCACGGGCACGGGTGAACTTAGGATCCTGTCACCAGGATTTGATCACCAGGTTTGATTTCGTATAAAGTCATAACAGAAGATACGGTATCTACAGTAATCCCAACTTTCGCTCTAAACCCTCCACTACTTCTTCTTCTACTCGATTGGTCTCCATTTACCTCTAATATGTCTACAACTTCTACCTCTGTCACTCCAACCTCCTTCACGTCCTCCCTCACCGCATCCATAAGTCTTCTCCTCCTGCCTGACAGCTCCATCTGTAACATTCTTCTCCTGATATCCCTCCTCTGCACATAACCAAACCAGCCTCTCTAACTTAGTCCCCAAAACAGTCCTACTGTACCTGCACTGTCCCATTAATACCCTCATCCCTAATCCTGTCCACTCCCAAAGCAAATTGGACTTCATGTCTCTTTTTGTCCTTTTGTTTGAAATTTCATGATTAAATTCTGAGTTGATTGGCCTTCAGCTCTGATCTTTCTTTCAACTGCATATGTTGGTCTATTTGCATCGTTACCCATAATGCAATTTGACTACTTGTTAAAAGTGATGCAATGACATGTAAATTCTGGTACAGGTACAACTATACTGTACATAAAGAGAGTGCTTTAATTTCTACGCTTCCATGCTAATAATGCTCGTCCTCTTGTACAGTAGATCGCTAACCTTTCGTCTTTGTATCATTTAGCTGCAGTGCATTCTGGGAATCCTTCTACACTGGATTATTATGATGTAACATGAAAATGAAAAGCACGCCCTTGTATTTTGTACGTGGGAATTCTCTGTTAGTGCTAGCAATAAAAATGTCACCCTGTACCATCAAATCAACGCAATGAATGAAAGTTAATGTCTCATAGGACAAATCCAGAAACATGCAGTGAATTTTTTTCTCTTCTGCATTCTAAGCGCTTACTTGTTTACGGATTCAGGGCGGAGTCAGAATAATCAGAATCACAAACTTCGCCTCCGGGTTCATTTCCCAGGTCCGAGTACCGACTCGCACAGAAAGAGTGAAAGTAGTAAAACTCTGCAGTGTGAAATTTCCCAGATGTTGCTTTATTATCCAGTAAGTAGGCACTCGTGTGCGTTGCAGTCTAATTAATAATTATATTATGTCCACACTCTGCTTTTGCCACTTGCTCCATAAAGTGTAACAGATGGCCTTTAGTGAACCACAACGCTGAGCACCCAGAGGAGCCGTTCAGGCTGTAATTACACACACAGGAAGTAAACACGAGAGAGAGAGAGAGAGAGAGAGAGAGAGAGAGAGAGAGACTCTAGTAGATGAATGAGGACCGGTTGTGTTTCAGGTCGAATAGAAAGTGCTCACGTGATTATACAGTATGTGTTGTGTGGAACAGTGTGATCAGTGTGATTATGGAACCGTGATCATTTTCACTCTTTTACTTTCTCAGCTTTATGGATCGTCACTAACACCTGATTAGAATGTTCCAGATGAAACTGAATGAATTTGATTATTAAAAGTTTTTTCTTTGTTTTACTCTTGAAGTTATTACTAGATTTTGTGCTCTCAGCTTGCTGGACCTCAACATACAGTAGCACATCATTAATCAGCGATTGGACTCATCTGAAACTGTTTCTATAAGTTTTCTAGCATCACTATTTCCACTTCATTTTGTTCCTTTTGTAGTTTGTATCTTTTTGAAATTGTAGGTTTTTTAGTAAATTCTCCTCTTCTTTAAATGTATCTTATTTTATTTACTTATTCTTCTTTTCATGTTTTTTATACTCTGTTTTTGCTATTATTGTCAATTCTTAATTTAATTCTTATTTATCCTTATATCTACAGTGGGGGAAATAAGTATTTGATCCCCTACAGATTTTCTAAGTTTGCCCACTTACAAAGAAATGAAGGGT
>JAQMYI010000013.1:16909880-16923045 GCA_030014275.1 Clariallabes melas | reverse complement strand
AAGAAGGGGGGGTGGGGGGTATGTTTAAAAGAACGAGAAAAGGAAATGCAGACATAATGGACTGATGGACTAGAACTTTGGACATCATTTGGATAGTTTGGGTGGACCTTAGGGTCTCAGTGAAGGTTAAAAAAAAAAAAGGGGGGACGATGATGACGTGCTTTTTATGAGAAGGAGGAGATGGTGTGTGCAATGCTGGTTTAATTGTTGGAGTTTAGGTGTACTGTAAATGTTGGATATGAGTAAAATACATCCTGGAGACATCATGCGAACAAGCACTCTTTTTTTTTTCCCCCTTATTTCTGTATAATTGCATCCTGATGCAATGCATGGCTATACTCTTTGGTCCAGTTCTAATTAACCACTGGCATTAAATATGAGGCCATTTTAATTCTTGCACAAAATAATAATAATACACCCTTATAGAGTATAAATCATAATAATAATAATAATAAAAAAGTCAGTGCTTTGTTGGTGTTGATGATAACAGTATCTGTAGACTAGGCAGACTATGCTTATTACTTTTAGCTGCCTACCAAACCATAAGATTGAGCAAATTACTAGTTCAACCAAATGCACCCAGTTACGCCCGGTTCCATAATATGCAATCTGTTTGGTCTTGGGACTGTTTGTTTGTCCAACTATGAAATGACCTGTGATGAGCAATCTGAGGTACGTCCAGCCAGCCAGGCTTCCATATGGATCTATTCTGGTTATGGGACTTTGGCTATAAGGATTCCTCCCATGTGGGGCTGAAGATGAATGAGCGGGGCGGTCAGCTGTAAAGGTTTATATCGACAGGGCCATATAGATGCCGATAGTGCCAGACTTATTAAGCAAACACAAGGACGGCTAGCAGCCAGCGGGTACTGATTTACCACCAGCAGACAGGCGGAGAGCAAATGAAGTCCACTAAAGCACTGCCCAGTTCTGCTAAGGACAGCCAAGGATTCATCATTCTGAATGATCGTCTGGAGGAAAGGGAGGAATAGGAGGATCATATTCCGGTGATGTATTCTCGCTTACTGAAATTGGTTAATAATAATATAAATAATCATGGTCCTATAAGGGTTTTACTTGGAAGCATATCTCAAAAGCTGTAGGATCGTACAATATTAAGAACGTCTAACCAACCGGACAACGCTTTATGGATCTGATTGTGTACATTGGAATAAATAATAGACTAAATTTGACTCCGCTCAGTGAAGAGAGGAATAGTTCTTTTCTTTAAAGGTTTCTCTCTCTGGGAGAGTTCTCTTTAAAGTTTTTTTTTTGAAGTGTGACATGGAACAAATTGCTCCAGCTCACACCACGCAGGATTCTTTGCTATGTCCCACTGGGGTAACCGCTAAAAATTTTACGTGCTGTAATTAACAATTACGTATAACAAAGAACTCTTGGGAGGGATAAAAAAAAAAGAACAGGACATCATACACTCCTACAAAATGCGGTTCCAACTAGCACCCATAAAAGTTCTTTGCGTTGTCTATCTGAAAGACCTCCTAGTGCCAGGTAGTTCCTTTTTAGAATGGTAGAACCATTAATCCCTGAGGAGCATAGTAAAACAAGAACATCATGTACTCTTCTGCAGGGTTCTCTGGCATGTTTTTGTTGGGGGAACCCACAAAATCACAAAAAGAGAGTTTTTCTGACAAGATTTTCCTTTTGAATAGGTTAACCATCCAAAGAAATCACACAGAGAGTATATGGTATATTTTATAAGTAGTTTGTATTCATTCATTAATCTTTCTATACTGATTATCCTGTGTAGGGACATGGGGATTTTAGGGAACCTAGGCACAAGGTTATACTTTGGGGGGGTAACCCCAATCAGGAATGCAAGTGAACACTTACTCGTTCATTCACCCAGTCAGACATTACTATAGGCACTGACAAGTATTAAAAACAATGGGAACTATTGGAAATGGCTTGTCTTTGGACTGGGACTAGGAAACCGAAGTACCCGGAGGTACGTAACACACCAAGAACGGGGAGAACATACAAGCACGGAGATCAGCTTAGTCAAAGGAAAGTATCAAAGCCAGCAGTTGCATTTTTCAGGATTCTGAGATTCAAAGGTGTTTAGATCTTTTTGCATTTCTTAATTTCAGATTAGAATAAACTTGCCAGGTAATTATTCACAAAGAATGTGAGATCTCCAGCCCCCTGTGGTTCACAGCTTGCTAATAATAGCCAACCACAAGCCAGCACTAAAACAGCCCTTTGATTAGCCGTGTACATTTTTCAAGCATGAAGTCACAATCTGGAAAGCTTTCCGCTTGCAAGAGGAAGTGAAAATCTGATTATGGCAAAAAGCTCCTGAATTAGTTAAACCCCCCTCCAAAAAAAAACATGAACAGCCTGGTAGAAGAGGAGGGAAAATTCCGCACAGACATGAGTGAATCTGACAATCCTTCCCCTGGCTATAGTGTTCTCCTTACACATGGTAAGTTCTTTCCTTTGCCATACAATAGGATCGGACACGTCCTCAACACTGAATGCACACTACGCAGTTCAGCAACACGTCAGGAGTTGTAAGAGCGCATTAGGTCGACAGAAAACAAAGTGCCATGACAAGCAAAGTCCATGTAGGCCAATATCAAGGCACTAACAGGAGACGACTGTATGCTGAGCATACAGTATACCTATGCTCCATGGTGCTCTTTGTAAGGGTTGGCAGGGGAAAAAAAAGAAAGATGTACAGGGATTGTTTTGAGCTCGGAAAGACAGGATGGATTTGGAGGACTCCTTTCCTGGTGAGGGATAACAAGCCATCCATGTTGCAAGCTCAGAGAGCCTGACACAGGCTTCATGCTATGAAGAGTAGAAAACAGACCAGCTTATTACCTTTCTACTACGTTTCTGTAGAACCATCGAAGCTTCAGGGCTTTTGGTTGATTATTGGTGACACCAGCTAGGTTTACATGAACAATATTCCTCCAAGTGGTTCGGCTCACTGTGCAGCATTGAATCTGCTGGAAATATAACAGAAGAAGAAATATTTTTCTTTAAAATTGAGGTTAGGTTAGGCTTCTCATATTTTCTGATAAATTCCGCCTTCTGTGCTATGACTAGTGGAAATTTATGATTGGTTATTATGTCACATTTACGATTGGTTATTATGTATGAAATGCGAGCCAATCAGTGCTTCGTCCTCAGCCAGAGACTCTGTAGATCCTGTTTGTAGAGCTGTTTGTTCTCATGGCATTTACTGATCAGGAATGGAAGCTCAATTTTCCTCTTAGAAACTCGTCACATCATTACAACCACATGGGGCAAACATACAGAAAGATTAAATTTATTGCAGCACAAGAGAAACAATCGGATCATGAGTTTCCAGCTAATATTTATGCTACTGTATCATTCTGAACATGCCAGATTGGGTCAGAATGTTCTGATTGAGGTTTGTACATGATTCTGTTATTCCCCTTATTATTGGAATATTAGGGTCCATGTAAATGTCATGGCTACTGCTAGTCTAGACAATCCTTTAGTTGGATATAACCAATTATTTATATATACTGTAAGTTCCACCTCAGATTATAGCAGGTATGAATGCTTTACAGAGAATAAGTAACAAACACAATTCAATATTACCTGTGCAAAGGAGATTATTGCATATTTTGGATGCCTTCAGCATTGTTTTACAGTGTAGAAATAAATAAAAACCAGGAACAATCATGGAATTAGAAGATGTGTCCAAACTTTTGACTTGTAGTCTATCTGTTTGGTCAGAAGGTGCTGATTAATGTTCTTGAACAGCCACTCTGAAGGTGGTGGGCTTGTGACTCAGAGACTCCGGTCTATTCCACACATATAAATGTTATTGCTTCTTATTTTTTTAATTAAATTAATTCTTTAATTAACATTTTATTAATTCATTAAAAATTAACACAATGTTTTTGCTGTTGTTGGTCTTTCGGCTGTTCTTGGCAATGGACCACATCCAGTCCGCACATACAAGCTTGGCACAGGTTTTATGCCAGATGCTCTTCCTTCCCATTTAAATCCGGGCTTGGGCTCGGTACAGTGGCTTGGGTTTGGGCACTGGCTGGGAATCAAACCCAGGTCTTCTGCATGGCAAGCGAAACACCTACCACTGAGCCAATGGCAATAAGGGTGGCAATGTAACCCTAACCCAGTGGTTCTCAACCCTAATCCTGGAATGTTTTATAGCGTTTCACTTGTTCTACCACACCCACTTCAATTAAACAAGTGCTGTTAATTAGTTGATTAATTAAACCTGGGAGCTGCCTAAACCCTACGCTGTGCAGAACAGGTTGTCCTCCAGGACCATGGTTGAGAACCGCTACCTTAAGCGTATAGGCATGCCGGCCAATCAGAAGCCTGACATTAAGCCACTGAGTACATACAGTAATGTTCTGATGTCAAACGTAAGAGATACAGCACTTGTGTTGGACGCTCTAAAGTCAAAAACATCCAGACATCAACATATTTTTAAATATCGTCTTCCTGTTTTCCAAAAGGCTTGTTTTCAGTGTCCTACAGACAAGACCTTATAGCAATGCGCTGTTCGTTCTATCCAGTTTCTACTTCTCAGACAGAGTAGTTTCTGAATTTTCTGACCCTTTACATTAAGTTTATGGCTGACTCCCTTAATTCAGTCATCGTTTCTTTTATTTCACACAACAGTCCTGCTTTCTATTCTAATTGTATTGTCCTCCTGATACACAATGCCGTCAATGCTGACAGCTGTATATTTCAATAATAATAAACTGATGGAACCCATTTAGTGAGGCTCTCTGAAACATAGTGCTGATTTTCCCAGGAGAGTTTTCAGGAGGTTTTTGTACTTTAGGCATTTCTGTGGGCTAGTGATCAATCTTCGAGGTATTATCTTGATGCTTGTGGCTTGAGCTAATTGCTTACAGTAGCTATGGTGGGCGAAGAGGAAATCTCAGGGAGAATGCAGCATGTTTAGGATGCAGGAGTTGATGGATTTACTTTTTTTATTCTAAATAATGTTATTAACTACATCTTGTTTGGTGGATATCATCAGAACAAGTCAAACAGCATAGTCATATATGTACTGTACATCAGTCTGTTCTATATGGATATGTGGATTCATATTTCTGTACAGACCAAACTGCCAGAAAGTTGAGATATATTGTACACTTTATTTCTCTAGGATCACCAACCTATGGATTTAATTAGATTCCTCCTCCAGTTTCTGTGCAATAACGATAATGTAAGGCTCATTACAGAGCCTGCTTCACCAGAGGTCAAAGGAAAGGCAGGTAGAACGACTGACCCTCAGTATGCAGCTTGATTGAAACTTCCCATGCATCCTTTTTCTTTCCTTCCTTGTCTCAATTCTTCGCCCGTCTCAAACCTCGAAGCATATTTAAGATGCTAATCGCTAGGCTCGCGGAGGCCTCACGCTTCATTAAGTGCCGGCAGGAATAGGCTGGGGCACTGAAATTTAACCCCATTACAGTGCCATTAGCTGTGTTTAGCTCTTCCTCGTCCTCGCCGCACACCTCCGCCGACCTCCTTTGACAAGAGTGCGAATGCTAAAAAGATGACATTTTACAAAAGATGCTCATCAGCCATAGAAAAGCACAGACGCATTCTTTATCTCTCCGTCAAACCTTACCAGTAGTTTACCAATGAGGAAAAATAAGAATGGGTTTAAACATTGAGTCGGTAGACGAACAAACTGTTCAGTTAGAGAGAGTGGTAGGAAGCCAGGCGCAAAAAGCGCCACCAGCCGAAGAGGGTAATATTTCCAGCAACCGACTGTATCTGATGACTACAACAGATCCATATCAGCGTTATGATCTGGGAAGAGGGAGAGAATGGAGCCGTATGCCGAGGGATAATTATCCTCCACCCCTGGAGCCTGCATACACACGGCGCAGGATTTCACACCAGCGATCCCTTCTGCATTTCAGACAGTGCCGGTAAACACCGAACGATGAAATATGAAGCCTTGAATGCTACTCGCTCTATGGAGGATGGTTTCCATCACTATGATGAAACATTTTAAGTAACTTCATTTCTGAATTATATTGTATGTTTAAAATGGTACTCCTTGTTTTTCTTAATTTTTTTAGCGTGTGCGGCTGCTGTGTGGTTTGAATAATGCAACCGATTACATTTGCACCACTGGTTCTGCTCATTTGCTCCGGGCAGAAGTTTACTCCAGAGAATACACTCTTTGATAGTCTAAGGTTCTATCTAGTACCCTAAGGGGAATTGAACCCTCCGGGAGAATGCTCAGATGCTTCATGTAGAACAAAGCGTTTGCCTGAGCCATGTAGACATGTAGTGTGTGTGACGTCTTTATTATGCCTAATTGGTGACAAGCTTCAGATACCTGTATGTTGTGGTGTAATTGGTTGGTTAAACTGTTATTTCTCTCAGATGGGAAAAAAAAACACCTTTAAAGCCGCTGCATTTTGCATTTAGCATTTTGAAGTAACTAGTGTCAAGTAATTGAGATACTTCTGCCTTTTTCAGAAGAGGTCTGTGGTTTTCATTAAAACATGAATTAGCATTTTTGTCAATTAGCTTGTTTTGCTTAATTTGCATACCCTTACCTGTACTGGAGAATGCCAAAAGTCCAACAGGTTTTCAAACATTTTTTTCCAGCCAGATTACATACGAGGAGTAAAAGTATTCCCATGTACCCCCTTATGATCACAGCAGTGAATCAATCTTAAGAATAAAAGGAAAACAATTTGAACTTTGAACCCCGTGATTCGTGTACTGTAAAGACGACTTTCTGGTTATGTACATTTTGGTTAGATTGCATAGTCATACTTTTCAAATTATAAACAATAACTTGTTTACTTATCACTTGTTTACTCATCAACCCTACAAATGGCATTCAAGTCAAAGCGGGACTTTTGATTGTGCAGAATTACAGAACACAGTTCGAAGAATAAAAGCCTTTATTTCTCTACACTATTGCAATTATCACAGTATTTCACTAGTGCTTGGATACCATCAAGGTAAAAAGTGGAAAGGTGATCAGACTGCCTTTGTGATTCATGTGGCCTCCCAGGAACTCCAAACATGTGGAAGCGAGGTCGAGACTGTATGGGGGACGTGGCAATAACTCCCAGCCGAGTTCCTGTAATGTGCAAGAGGTGTTGGTGAATGATTGTGTGTGATACAGTTCACACAGACAGATGCGTCTCTTTCACAAGTCGGTGATAAGTTATCTGTTGATCAGGCTTTTCCACTTGAATGTTCATGAGGACGACTGCAGTGGGCTACATGCCACCTTGGCCAGAATCGTCATTCACGAACGTACGGCCTTCTTTAAAACGATTGCACTATTCAAAATATTTTGCTGTGAGTCTCATCAATGTACTACTGTGCTTGAAGTCTTCTGTAAATGTCATACAAAATGGTGTCCCGAAGTCTCAATAAACAACGACAAGGATGTGCTACTTTCATAAAACCAAGCATACACCCTTCCTTACAACTCATCATCAAACATGCATAAAGCTTTTCAATAACTTTTAATGATGGGATCCATGAATCTCTATTTTTCAGTCAACGTGCTATATCAAAAATCTCATTGTGTTGTGCAGTAATCAAAAAGACATTTTTTTCTATGTCATGTCCTGAGAAAAGGAGAACGGCAAACTTGTTGCTAGAACAGTGAACAAAAATGTCAGATGCGTTAAAGCTGATATTTGAAGAAAACCATGTTTGAGCGTCTGATAATCCTGTTTGGCCTGAATGAGTCAGCTGATTAGATTCTGAACTCTGAAACTTGTGCGTGATGTATAAAATGTGACTGATATTGGTGATGAAACATGCTTGAGTTTCTGATAATCCTGTTCTGCTTGAATAATTGATCTGATTAGACTGGCACTACTGGCTTCGTTTTGTGGTTTTGTGTGTATATACGCAATTGTAGAGATCAAGAAAGTTGGCAACTTTCTAAATCTTAACTCATGATTAGACAAGTATGAAAAAAAAATCAGATAATTACTGACTACATTTTTAGTAATCCCTGTTTGAAATCGTTTCACTGCGTATGGTGCTGAACGGACAGCTCCACCAGTAAAGCCTGCAGGCGTACAGGTAATCTGTCTCTTCCTGAAAGATGCACAATAGTTCCTCTGTCATTAAGAAGTCAAAGTGTGTAAATGAACATCCTGCTTGGATTGGATGGCGACCCTAGTAAGTCTTCTCCTGGCTGCCTGAAGCGGTGAGTCAGAATTGAGCTGAAATCTGGCTGGAGGCTGAGACATGCCATGAAAGGGTTTAATTATAATAAGCACTGAGTTTGGACAAACTACATGGCAGATATATGTATGAGAGTAAGTGAGTGAGTGTGTGTGTGTGTGTTTGTGTTTCGCCTGGAAGCCACGGCCTTGTAAAATTGGATCCGAAGCCATACCGCTGATCGCTGTGCAAGCAGATGCGCCATAAAATGGAATGGAAATGACCAAATATTGGTGTAGCGTTCGCTTCGTGGTGTGAAAGTGCTCCGTAACTCCAATTTCATTTCTCTCGCTCGCTTCTTCGAAGCAGGTGGGTGTGTGATAGAGAGCAGGCCAAGACGAGGAGACACAGGAGCATTTGTCTCCACGCTGTAAATGATTCCACTGGGCTGCGGAGGACTGGGAAGCAAATACATAAATATATAAATATATAAATAAATGCAAAACAGGTTATTGATATTGTTCTTGCCTCATGAGGTAGTTTACAGGAAAATGTGCAGATTACAGTCAGGGTGATGTATGGCCTATTGTTCCTGCTGGAATGGTCAATGAATATTTAAACATCTCCAGCCTGGCGCCCATTACCCAGCATCTTTCTTTTTGAGCGAAAAATAACTCTGAATAAACCAGTTTACTAAATTGGGCAACAAGTTAACCAGAGAGGCTGACGTTGTTCTTCAAGCTGATGAAATGAAAGCAAAACTATTTTTCATGTTTCTTTTTTTTGTTGTTGTTTGTTTGTTTTGCACCATACATTCTTCTTATTATGTGCAAACATTTTCCGTTTTGCTGTTATAGGAAATAAATCAACAATGTTATATTACTGTAAAGCAGGAAGTTAGTATAGCCACTCTGAAATAGACTACAGTTTCCACATCAAGGGATGTCTAACTCAATCAATGTAGTAAAAATTGCATGCGTTTATTAATCAAAAAATGTTATACATTGTGTCATATCTATCCAGCTATAGTTAAAGCTGTGGTTCAATGCAGTGCCATCACCACACTGCAAACAGAGACATCTTAGCAAGCAAAAACATCTTAAATCTAGTCAAATGTATATTTTTTTAGTTTAAAATATAAGATTATGGGAAAAGAAACTAAACATATGATTATTAAGCTTATGTATAGACAATAATAGATATAAATGTAATAGTAATAATAATAATAATAATAATAATAATAATAATAATAAATGTATAGAAATTTCAATTTAGGTTGAATGTAAGACTTAAGATTTTTTAAATTGCTGTTTTATTTAAAGTGTCAATATAGAGAATCCATATTTATTACTATATTTATATTTTATTTCATTTAAACCAACCACATAAACATACCAAAAAAACAAACAAACAAAAAAAAAGAAATACCATTGACACATGATCACATGTTTGTTTATGGCAGCTTCTGGTTGATGCCCAGATCAAAACAATAATATTAATATGAGCAATTTGTGAGTTTTACATCTTTGGAACATCATTCCCATATTTCGGTACTGATACAATTTACACATTTTAAAAGAATTGATATCTTTGGTGCCCAAAACACACAGTTTGATGTTTGAAGCTTCCCACAACTACAGTTACAAACACCAGCTTCCATATAAGGACCTCCAAATAAGGAGTTTATTTATTTATTTATTTATTTATTTATGTCCATTGTTACATTTTCGTCCTTAACTGCTTATCAGCCCCATCCATAAATCCATGCTACTCCAATCCAATCTAGCAACTTCTGGTGCCATGTTTAGTATTGATTTTTATTGATTTTTTATCATTTGTGAGTTTTATCACACTTTTTTGTAAAATGTGCATGCCTAATTTAACACTCAACTAACAGATTGACCAATAACATTAAACCAACGTGTCAGAAAGTGCTACCTATATTAACGTAAAAGGGATTATATTCTGACAAAGTAAAAGAAAAAAAAAATCATCACAGTGCTACTTGTACATCAAGATGTCAATGTTACCTCTGATAAAACTGTACAATATATTTATTGCAGTGCTACAATCATTTAAAACTATAGATATTGAGAAAATAATGGACTGATGTAACTATCAATTTTTGCTACTGGAGGGATATTTTGGAAAAACTCTGGTATGGATCTGTGCTGCTCACAATTTATCGGTTAAAAATCTTATAGTATATTTAGATTGTTGTAATCTTATATTAAGAAATTGTAGATAAATGTGATTAGATTCAAGGCATTTTCACTTATATTTTCACATTTTTGCAGAAAAATTACAATTATCTTAATAAATTTTAAACTTTCCTAAAGACTTTTGCAAAAACCTAAAGATGTCACTTTAGACATCAATGGCGTTTTAGAATGAGGCAGTTGTTACTGTATTGCTGAATAAATCTTCTGACCAATCAGAATCCAGTATCTCAATGCCGACTTTAATCCCTATACTGAAATATTCTCATTAATGTTGACTAATGATGCAATGATCGCGTACCTTGATTGTTATAGGATTTGGCTTAATATAAAAAGGGCTGGCGTATCATTTCTTTCTCCTCCATTGTAATATTGTTCTGATTTATCGTCTCCCATGATGCAAGGCTCCACTCGAGCCTGACAGCAAATAGGAAGAAAAAAAACAAAAAAAACAATCACGAAGCAACTTTTGCGTTATTTTAATTCCTCCCCTATACCACAACACTCTCTCTGGAAACCAACTCACTTCACTCCAATCAAAATGTTTCTTATTTATTTATTTATTGTCCCAGATTTGTTTTTCCTCAGCCATCTCTGACAGGTCCGTTGTTCGTGCAGCACGAGGAGCCGAGCACCCCGACCCTTTCACTGGCACGTTCACCGGAGCTGAAAATTGCTAATGCCGTGTGCAGCATGTATGAGGAATTGCGCGACTCTACCCGCTAAAGGGCTCATGCCTGATTCGAAACCTCTCACTGTCCTGTCGCTAATCAGAATTCAGCCGGCCAGGTGCGACCTCGCCGCTTCCTAAGATACCTGATGATATCCCGGAGTCTCTATGCTTTCATGCCGCTCGAAAGTGTTGGCGCTCACACCTCTTCATCTTCTGTGCGTCGGTGTGCGGAGATTCGCAGTCGATAACCGTTGTTATTTTTCTCGCCTAATTTGTTTAATCATATTACTTGAACCTGATTGCATAATTCTTCCCTAATATATGTCAAAGCTCTAATTAACTCCAAGCGGTAGAGACGATGACACAGATATCCGAAAGAGGGGAAGTAATTGACGCAATACCAGCAACACACAGTGTAAACAGGAATCTCAGACATATTTTAATATTTCTATACTCCAGAATAATGACTTTGTCTGTTTACTTCCACAATCAATGAAGATTTTATTAAATGAGTCTCAAATAAACATATAATTCACTCACTCACTCATTGCCTGTACAGGGTCACAGTGGGCCTGGAGCTTATCGCAGGAGACTTAGAGAAGGAGGTGGGGTACACCCTGGGAGGGTGCTAATCTGTCGCAGGGCACACACACACTTGGCCAATTTGGGAATGCCAATTAACTTAATCTGCATGTTTTTGGACTGTAGGAGGAAACCGGAGAACATGGAGGAAACCCCCCAAGGAAGGGGAGAACATGCAAACTCCATGCACACAGACTCCGAGTCGGGAATTGAACCCAGACTCTGGAGGTGCAAGGCAACCGTGCCACCATAAACATTTCATTATTTAACGTTATTCATTTTTGTTCGACTTTTATCTACAGTATATATTGATTGTTGCTTAACAAGCTGGTTGTACACAAAAAAAAGACAGAATCACGCACTGTGTGTGGTGCTGTTCTAGGAAAATAATTAGTGATGGAATAGTGTAATGAATGAGTCTTTTAAACTACAGTTCTCCAGTCATATATATAATTTTTTTATTAATTAAACAATGATACATTTGATCCATTTCCAATTACATTGACTGTTGAGACCAGTTAGTGTTTCCTTGGCTACATTACAGCAGCAATAATTTAAACAAACTGTAAAAGTTTTTGTTTTCTTTTTGTTTTCTCTCTTGAATAAAAAAAAAAAAAAAACTTTGACAGCTTGTCATGTTACCGAGAGATGACAAACTCATCTGTCTTGAAGATTTTTAGAAAAAGTTACAGCTTTATTTCTGAATGTCACGGCGCGCTGATGAATATAAACTCGTGATTAGTCAGAAAACGCTGTAAGACAAGCGGTTCCGGCAAGAAAGCACTTTTTGGAACTTGTACAGTACTGAAAAAGTCATCTTCATCAAACACATTGTAATATTACACAAAGAAAACCGGAGTAAACCAAGTAACAAAACGAAGTTTTTAAATGATGAATTTTATTTATTAAGGGAATAAAAAGCTGTCCAAACCTGCCTGACCCTACAGTACTGTATGTGAAAAAGTAAATGCCCCCTAAACCAAATAACCGATACTTTTTCACATTGGATCAGACAGGTTTGGACAGATTTATTCATTTTTTTCCCTTAATAAATGAAATCATTATTTAAAAACGCCAATTTGTCTTTACTCGGGTTATCATCGCATAAGGTGACCCGGTGGCTTAGCGGTTAGAACTGTCGCCTAACAGCTTGTTAAGCAACAATCAATATACAGTATAGATCTACAGTATATACAGTATATTGAAGTCAAGCAAAAATGAATAGCATTAAATAATTATACAGTATGTTTATGGCAGCATGGTGGTGTAGTGACCTCGCACCTCCAGGGTCCAGGTTCGATTCCCGCCTCAGTGAATGGAGTTTGCATCTGCTTGGTGGGTTTCCTTCGGGTACTCCGGTTTCCTCCCACAGTCCAAAGCCATGCAGATTAGGCTTATTAGTGTTCACCATAGTGTATATGTGTGTGTGAGTGTATGCCCTGCAGTGGATTGGTCTAGGGTGTACCACTTCTATGATGGCGCCCCCCTAGGTGGCTGCCGTCGCGACTCTGTGGTCGCAAAAAAACATTTCACTGCATGTAAG
>JAQMYI010000013.1:16880983-16900123 GCA_030014275.1 Clariallabes melas | reverse complement strand
TACTTCGGTTTCTTCCCACAGTCCAAAGACAAGAAGATTAGGCCAATTGGTGTTGCTCGTAGTGTATGAATGAGTGTGTGAGTGAGTGAGTGCATATGTGTGTGCCCTGCGATGGATTGGCACCCTGTCCAGGGTGTAGCCCGCCTCGTGCCGTAAGCCTACTGGGATAGGCTGCAGGCCCCCCGTGACCCTGAATACAGGGTCTTGATTGCTGAACTTGATTGCTTTCCTATAACAGGATGTGTATCTATCTGTTTGTAATGCTAATAGCGTCATACTTTGTATCGGTTTAATGTTTTGTTCTTTCGGCGGCTCACATCAAGGACGCCATCTGATCTGCATACAACTTGGCACATTTTTACACCAGATGTCCTTCCCATTATATCGAGGCTTGGGACCAGCATAAAGGATGCCCTGCATCCAGTGGCTGGGTTTGGGCATTGGCTGGGAATCCAGCATAAGACTTCTACATGGTAAATGAAAAGCTTATAAATAAATGTCTCCTTATTTTGTACATATCTTCACCATATCAATGATTTTGATAGTTTGTATTGTATTCTATTCAAGTGGAAAGCCCGCTGTTACTATAGAAACAGTCAAAATGAATCAACACTTTCTGGTCAATCAGAATCCAGAACCCAAAAGCGCCGTAATAGAAACCTGAATAAAGAGGAACGATGGTGAGTCAAGAGGAAGCACTCCACTCAGCCGTAGTATAACGGCCGGGTAATGGCACTAGGAGAGAGCAAATGGGTAGGCTGGCCACAGCCGTGCTACATTAGCTTCAGACTCCTCGTTTAGCGGTTCCATATCACTTCCGTCCGCGAGAGAGAATGAGCAGGGTCGGGACAGGGAAAGGGCGATGCGTACGAAATGCAATTACACGCGAATCACAGGCCCCGTAGCACATTATAGACAATTTCAATGACATCAATTATATTATATCATCATAACCTAGGCCTAATGCTTTAATATGCCGTTATGTCACAGTGCATTCATTATGCTAATCCGGATCTGATAATATGCTTTTTCAAAGTTTCCATATGCTTACCTGGTTAATATGATGTAAATCGAGTCTGACTGGCCTGGCAACATATGGTTGTGTTGACAAAATGCGATAAATATGAGCTAAAGTGATACTGTGTCCCATTTGATTTAAAACGTATTGTAGACTGATTATGTTTTTGTTTTTTTGCAACATCCTGCTTAAATGACTGGAGCGAAACAAATCAAGGAAGCTCTCGCATGACTTCCTTGCAAGATGGCTGCCGTTTTCATTCGGTCGATGCAGCTGAGGCTGTGGTGCCAACGACTGCACCCTGCCATCAAGTTTCATCTCATCTCCGAGCGCAAGCGTGCCGGAGCTATCACCGCTCATCTTTCACATCTTATCATCTCACTGCTCATACAAGAACCCAGATGCTAGCGACCTACATCGAAGCCCGTGATGAAGAGGTGAGCGAAAGGAACGAGAGGGAGGAACAAGGACACAGGTTGAAGAGACAGAGAGAGAGAGAGAGAGAGAGAGATGGTGAATGAGTTGTCTTACAAGTGTGCATATGAGAAAAAAAAAAAGCAGATGAACAGACAGAAAGATAAAGAGAAGCCAGAGAGTTATCTGACAGGGCTGCGAATGGAGCCGTGTAAGGGAGGGAGAAGAATCAAGTGATGGAGTAGAAGGATAAGGCAAAATGATAGCTGCAGAGATACTGGGTAAGGGAACAGGCAGGAGGCAGCAGTTAGTAAAGGATGGAGCGCAGGATTTTTTATTGGTGCCGGTAATTATAGTCAATAACACGTCATTCCGAGCAGTAATTCAATAAGAGGCTTTGTGTGGCGCTACAGTGAGTAATATCACACTCGCGACTGAGAAGGAGACTCCGTTTATGTGGCAGAGTTATCACGTTACGAATGTTTGTTGTTGTGTGGAGAAAAGGACAACAAATGTGCATGAATGAGCTCGGTCTTTGCAGATCTTGGCAGTGGGATCAAACCGACATTTTGCTCTAGCAGGAATTGAATAAGGAAAGACTTCTCCTTGTTGGTGATGTATTCCAGTGCCAAGATGACCACTCCGTTAATGTAATGTTGCAGTTTGTACTGTAAAGATACGGACATTCATTAATATTTGCTTCCTTTTGGTCAAGATCATGGTAGATCCGTAGCCTGTCTCTGGAATATCAATCACAAGGCAGGAATACACCTTGAATCACAGGGTATCATGTGATTCTCACTTAGGGACAATTTATCTTAGCCAGTCCACCTATTGACATCTTAATCAAGGCTGGAGAAACCTGGAGAACTTGAAAGGAACCAATCCAGACTGGTGAGGATGGGCAAAACCCAGACAGACCAAAGATCATGGGCTCAAACTGGGGACCGTCAAGCTGTGAGGCAGCAATGCTTCCTGTAACCGGTATTCAGTACGATGTCAGTCAATATTCCTGACTACAGACCAATCTGTTGTTCTATAACAAGTATTGGCACCCGTAAATGGAAAATACCCATATTACCCAATAAACATCCCAATATTTTGTTCAGTCCACTTTATCAGTGTACATTTCTGGACAATTGTGGTATGTTTTGGGAAGATGGAGAAACCATGAGAACTTGGAAGAAACCAATCCAGACTGGTGAGAATATGCAAAATCCCAGACTAACCAAAGCTCAGGTTCAAGCAAGAGACCCTTAAGCTGTGAGGCAGTAACTCTATCTGCTACAACATGGTATTCAAACAACAGCCATGTTTGACAATTTGAAGGTGTAATATTGCTGAGTACAGACCTGTCTGGTGCTATGCAACAAGTTTTGGCACCCCTGAGTGGAAGATTTTCATGTTCAAATGTCTAGTTCTACAAATTGAATTAAATATGTTAATTCAAATCAGGATTCTTCAAGCTGAGGGAACCTTACACAGAGATGCTAAACACATTCATGACAAGAGCCAATTTACAATTTTTCTGTGAATAATGTGTGATTACAGTTAACGCTTAGAGGATTGCAATCACAGCTGTGTCAGATATTGCCACATTTCCTGTTTTTTTTTTTTTTTCTTTAAATACAGTACATGTTAAAATATGTCAGTGTTAATCTTCAGAACAGCAGATGTAAAGGAGTCAACGGGTGAACATTTAAAAAAGTTTCGTTTCAAAAGTCAATCTTATGCATAGAAACCAAAGTGATATGCTTGAAGTTGATGGGAAGCTCAGAAGAATGAAGAGCAAGTGAAAAGAAAAAAAATAATAAAACCTGAAGGACTGTATTGTCATAGCACATGGAGGTTGTTAAGTCTCGACACAGTTTCTGAAGTCTGCAGGCTGCTGTTATAAATAGGTATCCTCTCTTTTTTTTTTTATCATATAGCATTACGTTTTGAAGTAAGGGAGTGAGTAGATTTCCTAGGGATGGATAAGGATGAATATGATGGTGGATTTACAGTGTTAAATAATGCGCTATGAATAACAGGAGATACTTTGCTGAGAGTGAGGTCCTAGAGTTACAGAGGTTAAGGGCTATGCCACTGGGGATCAAGAGTTGTCCATGTTAGGAGCATAAAATCATATAATTAATATAATGAGGTTCTTTTTATAATTAAATAAGATATAAAACTGGCAGCACGATGGTGTAGTGGTTAGCACGGTGGCCTTGCACCTCCTGGGCTGATGGTTCGAGTCCCACCATTGGGTTTATGCTTAGCAAAAAATGCTAAGTGGGTTTCCTCCAGCTACTCTGGTTTTCTTCCACAGTCCAGAAACATGCATCGTAGGCTAATTGGCATTTCCAAATTGCCTATATCGTGTAAGTGAATGTGTGAGAGTGTGTGCATGCATGCTTGTGCACCAACATGAACTGGAAACCCATCCTGGATGTCGCCAACCTAGTGCCCAACCAAGTACTGAGTAACTGTTTCAATTGTAATGTCCGTTTTTTTTATTTTTTATTTTTTTAGAAATTAGAATAATTATATATTAGTGTGTGTATATATACAGTATATAGTATACTGTATATGCTGAAGTGTGTGTCTGTTTTGACAGAGAGATAGAGCTGCAGTAAAACTACTCATAGAAGTAGTTTTCATAATAATATTGAATTCAATGCAAAACAATAGATTTTGATTTTTAAACCAAACAACATCACATACATCATATTTCATACTCAGTTATGTAATACATAAAGATTCACTTTTTAGCCAGTTTCAGGATGCAATATTAGTGTTTCGCAATAAAGTAATCTCTGTTTTAGAATATATGATGAAGATGCACTATGCAGTAGATCTGTGATCAAAGATTGAAGACAATTACTTGTGTTCTAAATCTGTCTGAGACCAGATTCACGGAAACATGAATATTCGTATTAGCAAGTTTGCCTTAAGTGTGCATGTTTTGCCTTCACCACTCCTGTCCTGAATTTGCTCTATGGCGCCCTCCTGGTGGTGGATTTCAAATGAGCACCATAGCATTGCTTACAAAACCTTTCTCAAAAAAATGATCCACATTTGCCAACTTTCATTTTCTCATTATGTATGCACCGATATTACCCGACAACTGAATTATCCTTTTTATGACGTGCAGGTTTGTTACACACGCGGCTTCAATGAATAGCATAACGCTTAGTATCCATACTTTCCACTTGTGTCAGTGCTCTGATAATTTTAAGAACTTGAACGGAGAGTGTGTTCAGTAGGCGTGTTACTACAGCGAAGGCAAGGAAAAAAATAATGAATTAACGAACATCAAGCTATCAAACATAAAGAGACGCCACGGATTATTACATTCACTGCGTCGTCCATTAAGGGGAAATAACGTAGCTCTTTGATGATCACCTCTCGCTATTGCTGTTCTTTGCTTTTTAATAATTGGCATCAAAAAGCTTTCTGATTCTCTTATGTGGCATTTTGCTAAAGGCAGTTCAATTAAAGAAACGCAGAGAGATGTACGCGCTGCTTCTCGCCGCGCTTGTAGCGTTTTGTCTTGCACCGATTAAACTACTACTTCATTTCCCTCCATCTGCTTTTACATTTTTTTTTTGTTGTTGTTGGTTTGTGTTTTGTTCATGCAAGTGTAATTCCCAAAAAGTAGGCTGCAATTATTTAAAAGCAATCATGGCGAGTGCATCTCAGTTAATTAGTCCATAAATGTTGCTCGTGTCCTATTGTGCTGTCCACCGGGCCTGTTGCGAGGCAGGTGAAATATTAATCTGCTTTCTCTTTCTGGACAGCTTAATTACGTTTGAAAGCGTGCGGGTTTTTTCTACCTTGCCTCAGAAGGCTTTTAAAAGCGAACGCCATGTACAGCCATACCGATTCTTAATTACCCAACAGTGCCCGAGCTCCAGAGATGGCCCAGCCACGCAGATTGTACTGTATGTGTCAGTCGTTTGGAGATAGTAAACGTTTGGAAAGAAAATAAAAGCTAAAAAAAAAAAAGCCTGAGAAATCTGAAATGAAAAGTAATGGTGCATACTGTAGGGCAAGTATGACTGTTGGTAACATTTTCTATAAATTATTTATCATTTATTGGGATTTTTATTAGGTTGCTCTTTGTAAGGTTAAAGATTTTTGTTATATTTTCCCAAATTCTAATAATTCCTTAATTCTAATAAGTGCTCTAAACAATTCCTAGGTTCCAAAGCCGCCACGTATTCATGATCTATTTCGCTTTATACTGTATACAGGTTCGCTGGGGGCCTGGAGCCACACCCTGGGGTACAACCTGGATGGGGTGCCAATACATCGCAGGGCACATAATTCACACACAACAGGCAATTTGCGAATGCCAATAAGCCTAATCTGCACCACCTAGGGGTCTGTGTGCATAAAATTCATGGACAAATCATGCATGACGGTTAATTATTAATGTGAAATATTAACGAATAATGTAAAAATAAATGAATAATAAAAAAAAGATTTAATGAGTAAATGAAACGTCAGATGTGACAGTACATGAATCATGTGCAGGAATGGTGTGCACAAATAAATGAACCACATGCATGAAGTTCAAATGACTTTTCTGTAACCAACAGTCCTACTGAAAACGTTACCTTTTTTTCCTTCCTGTTCTCTAACTCCTATTTCTGAGCATTTCTTAAGCAGGGAAGCTTATGTAAGGCATAAAAAGGAGAAAAATACAATAAAATCAAATAAATCAAGTAAAAAAATCGATACAGTCGTCTAGCACTGCCGTTCCCTCTTCTGAGTCATTACTTTCAGGCAATTATGGCTCGTAAAAGCCAGCGTTATTTGTATGAAAATATCACGCGCAGCATCGACTTGACCTCCTCCACAACGACCCAGCATGATACAGTCCCTGATCGATAATTAGCTCACCAGTGCTCTGCCTCAAGCTCTGCCTCGATCTATACGCAAGTGCTGCTGGAAAGAAAAGTGTTTATCAGAAATCAGGATCGGAAAAGCATTACGAAAGCGGCCAGCGCTTAATTGTTACTGGTTTGCGATATCTTAATGGCGAGGTCATGTATGGAGCGGGAGACTGGAGGAACAGTCGCGGATAGGGAACAACACGTTTAATTATATTAGAGTCCGTCTGAAGGAAAGAGAGGATCGGAAGATGTGGTTCGGATAATGGCTTCAGTCGTTCTGGAGTATAACGGATGACGCTGAGTCTTTTCTACACAGTTAGCATCGATGCTGCCGGTGAGGAAGCCGAACAGACCTTGCCTTAGTGTCTGCCTTTTGGTTCCTCTAATCGATTAGCACAGACACTTAGGTTCATTCTGTTGTTCGGCTTTATCGCAAGTTGAAAAGAGATCCAGCCAGCCCAAGTTATCTGATTTATAACTACTTTAGGTGATCAAACGCCTTTCAGCTTGGCACAATGACCTGACACGTAAATTAACTTGCCAGAATGATGTAGAGTCTTGTGTAAAAGAAGATCTACCAGACCTTGTCCTTTCTTGTTGAGCGACAGGAGTTTCCTTGCTCTCTCAGGGACGCCACTGATGGACTTGGAGGCATTGCTCCGATCTGATCAGTTCCATGGCCTTAGGTATTTTTAATGCCTTTTTTTTGGCTAAACAGTTGATTGACAAGAGTAAATCAATTGATTAAATGAATACAACGGATGTTCAAGTCAAAGTGTGCAGAATAACAGTACACAGTTATGAGAATGAAAACTTCTCGCATTTCACTAGTGCTTGGATACCATCAAGGTATATAATGATTGGACTGCTTGTCTGACTCATGTCTGAAACGCTAGCCCCCCAGGAACTCATTTAATGTCTCAAACATGTGGAAATGGCTTGAAGCGAGGTCAGGACTGTACGAGGAATGTGGCAATAACTCCCAACCGAGTCCCTGTAACGTGCAAGTGGTGTTAATGCATGATCATGTGTACAGTTCACACAGACAGACAACAAGTCAGTGACAAGTTAACCATCGATTTTTGAGGATCAGGCGCTCCACTTGCTGAATGTTCACAGGAAGGACTGCGGTGGACTCAGAGCCACCTCGGCCGGAATCAGAATTAATCACCTTCTTTAAAAGGTTTGCACCGTTCAAATGTTTTATTGCAGCCGTATTGAGCTTGAAGTCTTCTGTAAATGTCAATCGTTTTTTACACCATCATTCACCAGAAATTTCATTACGCATTCCATTTTGATTGGAACGACCCCTCTAAATAATAAATCTGGGGACCGTATTATACTATTTGAGGAAGTAGTCATTCTCAAACCATGCTCATGTGGATGATCTGGCATCATGTAGATTCACAGTGTAGTACTGAATCCTTTAAGCTTAATGATGGAACTGCAAGATTTTTTATCAACTTGTTCAAGTCTGACCTCAGAAACCACTCTAGATTGGCATCTTTGAGATTTGAAGTTAAACTAGCTACATTTAAGTAGATTATAAAATGCAACCCATGGCTCAGGATTTACTCTCTTGCACCATGCTGGATGTGAGGATTCACTCAGACAGTGCGTAGGGATTTCAAAATTGTATTAGGAATGTCTTCAGACTGTGATGCACATAAAGTGATTTCAAAGTTCCATTAAAGTAAAAGAAATTTTACTTGTAGGCTTGTGCAGTTGAATGTAGAACAGTTGCTGGCACGTCTTCTATGCAAGCTCCGAGTCTTAACCTTCATGCCAGCTTGAAAAACAAAGCAGAGGTCACATGAAATGGAATTTGGAATTACATGATCACTGAGGTGTGACTCAAATACGACCAGTCCAATCCGCTTGATTACAACCCACAAAGGGCGTTAGGTCCATGGAAACCTTGAGACTAGATGTCACGGCAATGGGTTCGATGCTGAAAAAACAAAGCAGGTGTAGACAGTAAGCTCAGATGGATTTCATTATTTCCGTATATGGACATGCATGTGTCTTGATGTGGAAATCCATATACGATAATATGGTCATGTAGAAATGGAAACCTGAACCACCACGCTGTGACTCGAATGCGCTAAATATCTGCTTGATAACAATCCGGAATTGCATTAGATCTGTGAAAAAAAACGGTGGCGCCGCGAATCGACACCAGACCATCACAGGAATAGCTTCTATGCAAAAAAAAAAAGCTGTTTATCAGCGTCTATCATGTCGTATGAGAACTGAGGGGTTTCATGAACCGACACAATGGAGCTCGTCTCCTGGGGTGCCGCAGCCTTTATTACCTTTTTTTTTTCCCTGCTGCTAGAAGATGACTGATAACGCCAATGAGACAATGAGCGAGGGAGGTGATAATACACCAGCGATGTTAGGCGTTTTACCAGGAGCAGAGTTAAGGATGGATTTGATAAACCGTACCAACGGCTTGAGAAGATGAACAGCCTCAGATGAGACTTATAAATCCCCACACATGCCCTTGTATATTGCTAAAACTCTTTCTCCGTGGGTATTTCTGTCACACATCAACAGTCAGAGGTGTTGAATATTTCCTGTGGTAATACGTGAAATGGAGATTTAGGCAGGTTGTTTTGATGGTTCTGTGCTTCCTTGTATCTTTTCCTGTCACGAGACGTCAACACGTACACAGGTATTTTTGAAAAATAGGTTTTTTTTTTTTCAGGTTAAAAATGGTGTGTAGGGACAGGATTTTTGAAAACACAGAAGACACAATGTCATCCTGCGTATACACGTTCTCCTACCGGGCGGGCTGGACCCTATCCCATGGAGATCATGGCACAAAGTGGGGTACACCCCGGACGGGGTTCTGATCCATAACAAGGCACAAGCACACACATGCCAAATCAAACACTATGGGCAATTTGGAAACACCACATCTTTGGACTATGTAAAGAAACCAGAAAACCTGTAAAGAACCCAGCAAGCATTTAGAAAACAGGTCCACACACACACACACACACGGAAATGACGCCTTGATTTGAACCCCCAACCCTGGAGGTGCCAGGCGACAGTGCTAACCACTATGACTCCCACCATGCCACCACAATACATCATACGCAATACAACATACATTTTAAAGATGAGTTATGGCTTAAGAGTGAGAGTTTATCTCAGTACACGTCTCTTAGCGTTATTCGTCAAGCGTCAACCTTTAACTGCCGTGTGGAGGGCTAAGTAAGCACTTTCATGTCACTTTTCTGAGCTCTAGTCTCGAAAATGTTGTTTGACTGCACTATCTTCGAGAATAAAGAAGTAAGTACTAGATTTAAAAAAAAAAAAAAAAGAAAAATCTGAATACGTAGAGACAGGACCTGAAGCTTAACAACATGAAAGAGCGAGATTAAACGAAGAGTATGAAGACAGACAAATGGCTAGCAATTACTGAATATTAGACAGACAAAAAAAAGCCAAGACTCTAGCAGTCCTTGAGGTAGCTGCACTCAAGTTGTTTTGTACTTTGTGCTTTTGGAGTCGAAAGATCTATCCTTTCTCCTGACCTCGATAGACAGACAGACTGAGGTAATTATCGGAGTGTAGGAAAAGAGGTCGCACCTGCTAGCAGACAAGACAAACACTGGCATCTCCAAGCTCTATCTTTTTCGATTTATGGACCACAGAAAGTTAAATAACGCTTATTTCAATGTAAAGTGGGCCAGACAAAATAAACATCCAGTTTGGTGAAGAAAAAAATATGAACAACTTGTTTTCAGTGCGACTTCTTTTTAGTTTATCGTTATTTATCTGTAAGATATATACTAAATGCACAAAACGATTAAACATTGCATTAAACAGCACCTTGCGTAAGTATTCACACCCCTTTTCCCACATTTTGTGGTACAACCTAAAACTGCAGTTAACAGGGATTGTTACAAATCTAGGAGACAACTATACAAAAATAAACATATTTACTTTTGAATATGTTTATAAACATATTCAGGGGTCAATGTTTATAAACATAATCAGGGGAGAATGTTTATAAACATGAATATGTTTGTGCAAAACCCATAAATTAATGTTTTTTTTGTTGTTTGTCAGACAAAAATATACAAATATACCCTTTTTTAAAAATAACACAAAATACAGTATAAAGTCTCTGCTCCGGTTTATCCAAAAACATTAATTTCTTTATTTATTATTGAGGGATTCATCTACATTGGGTGTTAAAGTCATACCGGGACTTGTGGTGAAATTTCTGGTGAAAAAAGGCGTAAAAGCGATTGACATTTACAGAAGACTTCAAACACAGTACGGTGATGAGACTCTTAGCCGCAGTAAAACATTTGAATGGTGCAAAAGTTTTTAAAGAAGACCATATGGCCGTGAATGACGGTTCTGGCCAAGGTGGGTCGGAGCCACTGCAGTGGTTCCCGTGAACATTCAGCGAGTGGAACGTCAGTTCCTTGAAAATAGACTTGTGGAAGAGACACACCTGTCTGTGGGAACTGTACACACAATCAATCACCAACACCACTTGCAGGAACTCAGCTGGGAGTTGTTGATTCAAGATTCAGGAGACTTTATTTGCCATTTGTACACATACACAGTGAATTTTTCTTTTGAAGAAAAGAATGAAAATGGATAAAGTAGAATCAACATATAATATAAGAATAATACAAGAACTAGACAGATACATTTTCTGAGAATGTGAGTGGTGTGGCAAAACTCGGACCTCAAGGCGTTTTTATAATGACAGTCTACGGGATCAGTTGCTAAGGTGCTCTAAAGTGGTTGCTAGGCTGTCGCTTGACAGCTTCACAATGATCCTGATTGGTTGCCTAAGTAAAATAAGCCCACCCCCATGTCTCTATGACGACGACATCCACAGTTAGGTTCAGTTTCAAAGTTCCTATGGACGTTACCATAGCAGGGAATGGAACTGTGAGCTCAATGGGGGGTACCTTCACCATAATATGTCAATCGGGCAAAATTTAGGCACCTCTTGCGCCCCAGGGGTACAACTTACACCCTCTTGCAGGGTTCTTCAAATGTGGCACATTTTATATTTACACAAAATTCTTGCTCTGCGCCAGAATCCCTCAAAGATGGTCACAATGTTAAGTCTATGGAAAGTCATAGCACCCTATTCCCGAATAAGCCACACAATTTGACACCTCTTTCATGGGTCAAACGGCAATACGGCAAACGGTACAGGACTAGTCAAGCGCCAAGGTCTTTAGAGAGAAAGGAAAAAAAGAAGAAGAAGAAGCCTGCAAGATAATACAAGTGGTACTTTGCTTTGCAAGCTCTACTAATAAATAGAAGATGGATGTAAGCTAACAGACTTTAACACTATAACATTATAACACTCATCTAGTACACTGTGATATGTTGAAAACATGATCCCCAGATACTGAACTATGGCAAATTTGCTATGAGGTGTAATTGCACATTAATTCCACTTTGTTCTTGTTACTAAATAGGTGAAGGATAAGGAACTCAACACCAGATACATTTACATCCCCTGTGCAGTCCTGAACTTGCTCCAAACAATTTTCAAAATGTTTGGGCCATTATGGGAGTTCCTTGGAGGCCAGCGTTTCAGACACAAAGTTTGCACTGAGAAAATTTTCTACCTTGATGGTATCCAACCACTAGTGAACCACTGGAATAAATGGTTTAGTGTAGCAGGGGATTACATATAGAGAAATAAAGGAAGTTTTTACTGTAACTCATAACTGTGTTCTACTATTCTGTACAATCTAATGTCCCATTTTGACTTGAACATCCGTCAAAGTAATACTACTATAGTGGATCTAGTATTATTTCTTTAATTTTTTAGCTAAGGATCGTTCTTGGAGTACCGCATCCTTCATTCTGTCCTTGTTTTTAACCAGGACGTTAATGGACATCTAAAGATGTTGCCATGTCTAACAATAAGTGCAGAATAGGGGGCCTTGGTAACTTTTCCTTTATTCTCATATGAAGAAAAATATTAGGACCGGTTATGGTTTCCTTGGAGCCACCTGGATGAAACCTGCAGAAAGTGTGTGTGTGTGTAGAGCGCTTCAAACTATCAATAAAACCATCACAGGCATCATAAAGAACGCTGACATTTACAGCGTGAGCTTGGGGTCAAGGAGAAGGTGCAGAGAAGATCATTATTTCTCAGAAAGACAGAGAGAATAGAGAAGGAGAGAGAGAGAGCAACAGAGAGAGAGAGATCACAAGAAAGTATAAATAAGACGACTAGAAAAGCAACACGTACCACAGACACAGCAAAGCCCTGATTTTCATGAGCGTTATGATAAGATTACATGATAAGACTGTAAATAATACAAGAACAGACGAAATGAAAATGACATGACTCGTTTCAGACGAGGGGTCAGACGACGCCAATATGGAAAGAAAACAGCTTTCTGAAGATGGCTGAACAATATAATTACCAGCTAATAGACATCTTAACGAAGAAATGTGACCTGACCTTAGTGTTCTAATTAGATTACTTAAAAAAAACATTTATTTTGCTGTATCATCTCAGAGAGAGAGTTTTATCTAGCAGCCTAAAGGGCTGTTTTATTTCATTCTATAAAGATTTAGAGCAGAAATGTACATGAAAGACTTTTTATTTTTTTATGTTACGCTTAGTTTATATTATGTAATAATATATCAATGAACATGTATGGCAATTTAACGTTTTCTTTAATATGATTTACACTACTGTACAACAGTCTTGGCACCCCACATTTCTCCACATTTTGCTTCCAGAGAGCCAGACTTTCCAGTATTATTAATGTAGTCTTGAGGAATAGGTCTCCAGTCTTCCTAAAGGATTTTTGTTTCTTGGTACCCGAGGAGTTTCAGAGGAATGATTTCATTCTGTTAAGCCACACAGTGACCAATGAATAATTCAAGCATAAAAACATCTACTTAAGACATGAGCCAGTGAGAAACAGGTGCAGATGATGACAGATGATCAGGCCGGTGATTAGTATACTGCTGATGCTGAATGCTGAGGGGTTGGAACAGATGAGAGGGGAAATGAGGGCGGTGCTGAGGCTCTTACATAAAAAAAAGCCACTTTAGGCAGCATGTTGCAGTCAAATATATGTTCCCATTTCTTAAATTTAACCTATAAATTTTTATTTTATAGCATATGAACAAATGCGGCAGGGCTCAAGGGCTGAAAATTTAAAAAAAAGAATTAATTTAAGAAATTACAAAGATCTATCATTTACCTGAATTTTTTGCTATTATTAATGAACAGAATTAAATGTCACTATAAATAAATAAAATAAAAATCGCCATGTTGCCTGTAGTGTGTTATTGCATTAAAAATTCACAAGGAAAGCATTGTGAGCCGCTAGGAAAAGAGCCGTGTAGAAGGATTCCCCAGAGAGACGAAGTAAAACAGCCTTTAGGTTAGTAGCAATATACTGTAAGTGCTAATACCTATAGTAATATACACAGATGATAATCTGAGAACATGAGTGTGCCGTGTCGAAGAATGTGTCGGGAATGGAGCCGCCTGACGCTCTTGTCTAATTAAAACTCCCACAGTGGGACGGAGTGTGATCGTCTGCTGACCCAGATACCAGCCACTCACAGGCTTGTGCTCATTAGCTCACACAACAGCACCACGTCTGGGTCTAAGTTACACCCACAGTGCTCTCGTTCTCTTTCTGTTTCTCATAGTGAAAAGAAAGGGGGAAAAAAAACAAGAAAACTAATACAAACTGGTTAACATTTAATAGAGTAAATAAAAAAAAGTTTTTAAAGGTTTTATCCTTGGCGTATTTATTTCAGATTATCAGCTGTCATATTAGTTCTCTTTACAGTTTACAGTACTAGTAGTTAATGAGTGGGGGAGCTCAAACAATTATGGGTTACTGGGTTACCGATCGGAAGAATGATGTTCAAACCCCAGCACGGCCATTTGTTGAGGCTTTAAGCAAGTCCCTTAACGATATCTGCTCCAGGTGGCGCTGTATTCCGGCTGCCCCACCACTCTGACCTCCTGAGATATGTCAAATAAAACACATTTTACGGTGCTGTAAAGTACATGTGACAAATAATTGAACCTTAACCTTAACGAGTCAGCTAGCCGACTTGGCTAACAAACAACATTGTGTTTCTTTTGGTTACAGAACATTCTGACCAACCATACAGGTTTCAGAGAGGTTAAATGAGAGAAAACACGAAAATTAAGCTGTACATCAAGATCCTGCTTGGTTAAAGCAGGCGAGCTAGTTAATAAATCAGCTAGCTAATTTAGCTAGCAAACACAGCTTTGAGCTTCGGCTGCAGTTGAGCTGCACTCAACTAACACTCAACTCATTGTTGTTTATTTTGAACTCAATCGTTCCTGTCCTTGTTCAGTCAAAGTAGAAATAGCACAAATGGCCAAACAGTGAGTGTTGGAGGGGATTTGAGGTTGAAGGAGACTTCAGGTTATTCTGGGGAAGCATGGCTTTTACCCATTACTGTGTGTATGTGGAGGGGTGGATGCATGTCGATAGGTGTGTATGTGTATACTGGTGTGTATTGGGTTTCATCCCGTATTCATTCTCACAGACAAACACTTTAACCTCAGTGGAATGTTCTCTATTACATTTGATGAAGTGTTAAGACTCAAACTGGAAACAGAACTTGCTCTCTCTCTCTCTCTCTCTCTCTCTCTCTCTCTGTCACTTACCCCTCTCCTTTTTCCTTCCTTTCTCCCTATTCCATTTCCTCACTTTTCTTTAGCAGGGATTTATCTTTCCATGTTCTAGAGGTGGCAGAGTGTGACAGCTCAAATGGGCGCTTTCATGTGACATCAAACCAGCTTCTTACAGCATTGCTCTTTAAAGGGCTTCTGCACCGCAGCCCTTAATAGAAAATAAAAAAACGCAAAAACTGCAGACAGCTGGCATCTGGACACTTCAGGAACTAATGCAAGGATGAGTGCACTGCTCAGAAGAAGAGATGCTCCAGGCCTGTCGAGCGAGAGAGAGAGAGAGAGAGAGAGAGAGAAGGGCAAGGGATCTCAGGCTCATTCCAATTCACCCTACTTGATGCTCATTTTGTTAGAAGTGTAGTGTTTTAACAATAGGGGCAAGATAGATACAGGTCTGTCTCTGGCTTTGAGCCGAGGAAGCCAAATTGACCGTACTCCCTTAGTGGGAGGGCATGCTATCTCCACTCTGTCATTCAAACTAACACTTACTGTTTGTGAGCTCATATATGTGAAAAAGGGTCCAACAGCACTTGTTTAAAAGATGTTTATAAGGATGTGGTCTTGGAGTTTGGAGCATGTTTTAGCCATCACCATGTTTGATGGTAGCCGAGAGCTAGCTAGTAGGAGGCGATTGCTAAAAGGATTCAACATAGAGCCAATAGTTTAATAAAAACTTTTCAAGACATACTGTATAACCAACTTACTAGCTTAAGTTTAAAATACATCATCTTTAACCTATTAAAAAAGGACATATTTAGAGCATCAGTCATATTCTACAGTAGCTTTGTAGAATATTTGAAAAGTTGAAGAAAAACCTTTTAAAGACTTTTTTTTTTTTTTTTACACCCAGCTACAGTATATAGACATTTTACAACTTAACCATGGACTCCATGGATATTTAAGATTCAATTATTTCTCACATGTAACTTAAAGCACAGTGAAATGATTTTTTTGTATATCCCAGTTAGGAGGATGGGCACTCCTGGATCAGATATGGTTAAGGGCCTTGCTCAAGGCAGCGCTGGTCCCTGACCTTCCGATTAGTAACCCAGTAACCCACAGCCTTAACCATTTGAGCCACCACCCTTACGATCACTCTCTACTCTGGCCAAAACTCACATTATTCATATTGTTCTGTACTCGAGTCCTCTTGCATGTTTCCACTTTTAGATACAGCAGGTGACAGTATACATGTTTTTGGTTTGTAAACCATCAATAAATACAAACCGAAGCAGAGAACAAGGAACTCAGCCTTCACGCTATTCAAAATATTATTGATATTTCAGAGTAAATGTTGAGTGACCCCCCTCTCATGTCTTTCTACTTTATAAGCGAAGGCTATGTAGATCAGATGATGAGATTGGAAAATGTTGAGCACACACGGAGATTTTCAGAGGAGACAGATGGCGATGATGATATTGCCTTTTAACACCAATCACTTGCTCAACACACCAAGTAGTGCCATTGATTAGGGGTTACAGATGGATTTGGGATTTGTTTTTGTGTTGGAACCTAGTTAGCTTTGTAGCTCACCTTAGGCATGAATAAAACAATACAGGAGAGACTCAGAATGACTGGTTGTGCAGGATGACAACATCATAAGATGTGTTTTCCTGCTGAAAATGCTTTTTTGACGTGTAGAACGACTGTAGAACACTTGGGATGGATGCCGAGTAATACATATAGTTAAACATCACAGTGCTGTTAGCGTCTATTATCACAATTAGTGGAATGCCTCTTTTCCAATCAGAATATTCAGTCAGAGTCTTTGCAGGAATAATGCAAAGATTGACATCCTTATATTTTTTTAGTTGTAAGTGCAGGGTTTTTAACCTGTGCAGGGGTATGTGTGAGTGTTTCGGAGATTGTAGAGACTCAAATGTTCTCGGGTACGAAACAATATTAATATGTGAATGCTGACCGTTGGTGGTGGAGAATACGGGCAATTGTAGTTGCATACGGTACAAAGCAATCCTGCTTAGCTTCACTATAACCCCCTACTTTGTTTAGATTGGTTTGTTTTTAGCTGCTTAGATTTTTTTGCAATTAATCCTAGTTTGAAGTTGCATACCTGCACTCTGAGCCATGCTACAGACTTCACTGAACCCATGATTGAACCTTCCTGAATGAAACACCTTAAGTTTATGTGCTCCATTAAAATAATCTTTTTTATGGTATGACAACACTGCAAAATAAATCACTAGTCATAATTTACCCAGATATCTAAATGAAAATGTTATAGGTACAAGTTTTGTGTGATATTAAAAGCTTTAAAAGAAAAAAAGCCCTGTCGAGGTCACAAAATTTCACGTGACTTTCTAGTACACCTCTGGGAAATTAGCTCCGACATAAATGAGAGGGAAAAAAATCGTCCATTATAGGATGAGATAATTGGGTAAAAGAGGAGTCGTGTCCTCCCTAGAGCTCCGGCGAAACTGCAGTGGAGAGGAGGCCTATAAAAGCACAGTGTGAATGAAGTCTTCACTCCTCTCAACACTCCTCGCTCACTCGCAGGAGTGACGTCTCGCGAACGTCCGCATCGCGTGAGCCGAGAGACGTGGAAACGTAGATTTGACTACATATACAAGGTGCAGACTACCTAAAATATAAATATAATATCCACCTCATGCACTCATACAGCAGAGTGAGAAAGTGAAATGCAGATATTCTTCATTTATTCCACCGCGCTGATGGATTCTTCAATCTGATTGGTCAGCAGGAGCTGAATGATTTTCTATCATCACTTCTCCTTGCTTTCTTTCTCTCTGCATCTCTCTGTTTATCGTCCCCTCTGCTCTCAATTTGTCCCCCTCCCTGTTGCTCTATCACTCTTCTATTCCTCTTTCTCTCCCCATCACTCCTTGCTTCCCTATCCCTCTATCTTTATCTCACTCTTTTCATCACTCATCGTTTCTCTTTTTCTGTCCTCTTGCTCTTTCTATCTACCGCTGTCTCTCTGTCTTTCCACTTTTCTCTCTTTCCATCTTTCTAACTCTCTCTTTCTCTTTTTTAACTTGTGTCTCCCCACGTCCACTTTCTTTTCTCTTTTTCTCTTGTCTCCCTCTTCACATCTTTGTATGTCTTCCCGTATTTCTGTTTCAGTCTGTCTTTGTTTCTTTTTTCTGTCTCTTCCTCTCTCTCTCTCTCTCTCTCTCTCTCTCTCTCTCTCTCTCCACACCTCAATCTCTCTTTCTTTCTGTCCTGATTCTCTCTTTCTGTCTCTCTGTCCTTATCTCTCAGTACTTCTCTCTGTTTCTCTGCCTGATTTTCTATCTCTCTCCCAATCTCTCTCTCTCTCTCTCTCTCTCTCTCTCTCTCTCTCTCTCTCTCATTCTCTTTCTGTCCTTTCTCTCTCTTTTTGTCTTTCTGTTTACCTTGTATCATGCTATTTCTCTTTCTTTCTCCTGTTCTTTCACAACAGCTGTCTTCATGTCACATTCTTCATTATTTTTTGTCTCTTTCTTCCTGTCTATTTTTCTCTCTTGGTCACTCTCTCCCACTGTCTCCCTTTCTTTAACTTTGTCTCTCTCTCTCTCACTCTCCATTTTTCTCTCTCTGTCCTTCTCCCCATCTCTTAATCTCTTACTGCTTCATCCTTTATCTCTCTTTCGCATAATCTCTCTTGTTCTGTCTCTGTCTTTCTCTCTCGCCACTTTCCTCTCTCTTTTTCCCCTCTCTAATTTTCTGTCTTTCAAAACATGTGCTTGTTTTGGTAACATTGTCTGCCCCACACCATGTTTCTCCTTCTCTCTCTCTCTCTCCCCCTCTCTGTCGTTTTCTGTATGACGAGTGAATCACTTCAGGACGTGGTGATTTCAGTTGCAGTAACTGCAGCTCCGGAGTGTACACCGCGGAGTATCCGCAGCCTCAGCGTCTGTCTGTAACACTCAGTCTCTCAGACGCAGTTTATGCCGAACACACTTGCAGGGCAGATTTTCGCTCGAAATCTTTTTAGTCTGCGTCTAATTTGCGTCTGAAAAAAAATACAGCTCTAAATAGAACGGCTGAAGATTTGATTTGTGAGGATTGTAATAGAGATCAACACTTCTGTGTGTGTGTGTGTGTGTGTGTGTGTGTGTGTGTGTGTGTGTGTGTGTGTGTGTGTGTGTGTGTGTGTG
>JAQMYI010000013.1:16859734-16870658 GCA_030014275.1 Clariallabes melas | reverse complement strand
GATAGATAGATAGATAGATAGATAGATAGATAGATAGATAGATAGATAGATAGATAGATAGATAGATAGATATGGATAGATATGGATAGATAGATATGGATTGATACAATGAAAGTAAATAACTGATTGTGTGGAAATGTATTACTGTGTGGATGGTTAGAATGGATGAAAGAGTTTGATGTATGGATAGTAAGTGTCAGGCTAAAAGACATAATGGTAGATCATTGGATCGATGGATAGAAGGATAGGTTGCATAGATTGCATGGATGGATGGATGAACAATGAATGAATACATTTATGTTTAATGGCTGGTTAGATGCACGGGTAGTTGGATAGAAAGAAGGACCGCTACATATCTATAAAGTAAAATGTCAACCTGGTAGATTTTGTTAAATTCCATCTGAATAACTTACAAATTTCCACTTTAAACCATTTAAATTGTTCGTGAAGGACATCCATTTCCGACTCATTTGTGAAACTAAAATGGGATGAAAAACAGGTTTATGTAAAGCGATTGAGTTACTGAGCCTCTGTTTTCCCGGGCTTATTTGCTTCCTTTAACACAAAGAAGCACTGAGGCAGCATTGGGAGTACGCCGGAGCATCAGGAAGATGGGTAAACAAACAAATAAAAGAGCCTTCTGACTGGGGAGAAGGGAAGTCTCAAGTCAAAGCAGTGACTGGTTTGATCTCATTAGAAAGAGAATCTTCTTTCCTCGCTTTCTTTTCAGAAGAGGCAGAACACAGGCGCACCTGTCAAAGCGATCCTCCATGCTGCTTCAGCTGGGAAAGTGCTGGACCAAGCCATTTCTTGAACAAGTTTATTTGCATTTTTATCACAGCGTGTCACCGCACGTAGCGTGCGGATGCAGATCGTGCAACCGATGTGCATACGTCATCTGTTTAAGCTGATGAATTATGGAGGAGGGTACACAAAAGGTGAGGAAGCCTAAGAAAGAGATAACATGATAATCCTTCTGATAAGGCACCCCGCCGTGCGCATGCATGAGAAAGAAATAGGAAGCGTGCATACAGATCCCTGAAGTCACGGCGATCACATCGAGGACATGTCGAACGTCTTCTAGTGTCTCCAGAAGTAACTGCACATAGGTCCTGGTAAACAAGAGAGAAAGAGAGAGAGAGAGAGAGAGAGAGAGAGAGAGATGCCATGGATGTAGGAGTGCAGGGTCAAGTGAAGCGAGACGAATTGAAAAAGAAAAGAGGTTAGCAGAAGTAAAGAGGGAGAACAAGATGAGCCTGAGGCAACGACGCACCACCAAAAGTATCTTACTCAATTAACATCCTGCCACAATTGGCACAGCCTAATGGTGTATGTTTTTTTTTCTCTTCTTCATAGCATTAATTAGATCTGGCATTTGTTTCAGATCACTTAGCCTGGCGCAGGTTTTCATTCCCTTGTCCTGTCCTTGGGTCTACCCAATGTCGTCTTAGGACAATTACCAACGTCTCAATGGGCATTTTTCTTTTTTTCAAGTGCATGACTTTGGAGATTACAGAGAGCTGAGGGAACATGGAGGTTTGTGAGCGCATTAGCATGAAATGTCCCTAGTGCTATCAGATAATCTTTTTTTTTTTTTTTTTACCAGATGTTTAAATTCTAGGTTATTCATCTATCCATTCATTCAATCATTAATCACTTTATCTTGGTCATGATTTTAGTAGATCTGGAACACTGGTGCATTAAATGGGAATGCAATATTTTGAACACTGCTACAGAAAATGGATGGGTAGAGTAGTGTATACATAGTTGAATAGAAGAGCAATGAAATGGATGCTTGGATCAATGGATGGATGGATTGTGGGTGGGTAGATGCATTTAGATGGTTGTAAATGTGGATTGGTGTAAGGATGGATAGATACTGTAGATGGGTGTATGGGTGGGTGGATTGGGTGGATGGATGGATGGATGGATGGATGGATGGATGGATGGATGGATGGCATCTACCACAAGAAAGAATTCACACATGCATAATTTTTACCTCATTTTAAGAAAAGAACTAACATGGACACATGGAAATATTTTTTTGTTGAAAAAAGGAACTTAAGAGTACTTTGTGGCTCATGCTTTATGGCCAGCTCTCCAAACTGAAAAGACCCAGGTTCAGGAGTCATTAACTAACAGATAGGCAGGAACAGACAATAAGGTGGTGGGTGCCAAAGCTTAACAAAAGAAAGAGCTAGGAGTAAGATAGGGTTTCAAGTGTGGTCTTTTTGTTGAACATTTAGTTACCTGGTAGGACATCTCAGCTTGGCTTTTCTAGATGTTTTGTATTTGAGACATTGCTGCATCCTGAGGAGTCCTGAACACCTTCTGTAGCCTTAACCCTAACCCCTAACCCATGAGATGGTCTTAACATTAACAAGACCCATATCACCCTTATCCATCCTGAACCACATTACATCATCTATTAGATTGGTTTGGTTGGCTTGAGTCTTCTTAGGTAGAAAGAGATGTTTCTATCTAGGTAGAAGGAGATGTTTCTATCTGTTCAACTATTGGATGCTGGAAACCTTAACTATGCACGCTGTATATTAGCTGAAGCAAGTGGATGCTCATTGTTTTTTTGGTCAGTTCTAGTTCCTAATTCGCTCTGTCCAAGAGACTGACAAAATAAAGGTACCGGACGTGATGGTAATGGATGGCTTGATTTTGAAATCTAATTGGAACTGTCAGCTCATTGATTGCTCCATGAAGCTAATTGACCAGCAGTCTTACAGTCCATCAATTCCTTTGCTGTAGGTCCGTCTACATAACCTCCTGCACATGCATAGAGTACTTTTAATAGTGAATTTCAATGGTAAACATTAGTTTATTGAGTATACACAAACGTGCCTTTGTTTACTTGCAGGTCTTGACATCTAACATGTCAGAAACTGAGGTGATATAAGGAACTCAGGGGATAAACAGACAATAAACAGTGACGTTTGTGCTTCAGTAAGCCAATATTTATCTTGTAAAATATTCAGCCAGAGCAGCCTTTTTCATACCATTTTTTTTTTTGTAGAATTTTATACAATATGCTTTTGTAGTGATTTGAATGGCAGCTGGTTTGCCGCTTCGGGGGTTCCAAAAAGCAGAAGTTATTTTCTAGGTTATATATTTCATAAAATGCACAATAGGTCTGCCAATGACAAAATAAGTAACGCAAATGCAGTTTTGTACATAATATTCTTTAACGTCAACATTTTTAACAGAAATATAGTGCATCTTTCTACTCTTTCTACATTGTATCTGAGTATGAGATAAGCACTGCAGAATGAGACTTTTGAATATAAATATGTGGGATAGTTTGAGTGCATGTTATCAGTTAAAACATAAGTCAGTGGTTGGGTCCACCTGGTTTGGTCATTAAAGGAGTGCCTGGGAGGCCAGCGTTTCAGACATGAATTAGGCAGGCAGTCTGATCATGGCTCCGCTGTATTGAGAAAACTTTACACCTTCATGATATCAAGCACTAGTGAAACACTGGGATAAGTGCATTAGTGTAGCAGGGGATTATATAGAGAAATAAGAGACTCTCATAAATGTGTTCTGCTATTCTGCAAAATCAAAAGTCCCACTTTGCCTTGAACATCCCGCAAACAATTTAGAACAAGGAGACCAGGATTTAAAAGTAGTGCTCAGAACTTTAATTGGAATATGCCTGACTTTTTGAAAATGGTGGCCCATGAGGGTAACGTAACCAAAAATTGTCCAAAATATGGGAAATAATAATAATCATAATAATAATAATAATCATAATAATAATAATAATAATAATAAATAAATAAATAAAAATTTAAATGATAAAAAATAAAAATTTATGATGTACTTTCCCACTAAAGGTAAAAATAAGATTTTATTACATTTTGTTGGAATAATTTAATTCAGTATTTATCAGCTCATTACTCCAAATGACTCCAAAGTAATAAATTCTACCTAAATAATTATCTAATTATAATTCGTTTTAATACGCCATTATCCCATTTCATTGATAAAGTAACAGTAATTTCAGTTTAATTTTAATTATGAACTGCAATGGATAGAGTGGTATTTAGCAAAAATGAATAAATGAATATTAATAATAATAATAATAATAATAATAATAATAATAATAAATGCAGATTTTTTAATATTACATGATTTATCATATTTTATTATCCATAATGCAAAAAATGTGTATCATCACAGTTCATAATTGGAAAAGGCTATATAAGGTTTAAATTTCTCTGATTTCACATTAAATTAATTAACTCTAGTGCTATGTTCTAACTGTTTACTGTATACCGGTTCTCGCTTCCCTGCTCAGTTCAGTGAGTTAGAACACATTTACTGTATATATATGACTTGATCAATTGCTTTATTACTGTCTGGAAACAGAGCCATCGTGCGCGCTAGAGACTTCTTGTCGCTTGAGGTAAAAAAGCAAGCCATCATTATTCGCAAAATGTCCCGCTGGAGAGCGTTCTGCACTCGCAGGATGTGATAAAGAGTGCGCCAAAGCGCAGAACCGACAGGAGAACAGGGGTTGCTTTCAAACAGGAGTTGCTTTCAACAACAAAGCGAAGTGCCTCGTCAGCTCTGTGGAGACACCAGACACATCCTCACATCTGTCACTTCCTACCCACACATCGTCAGCTTCCAGAAGGATGTGTCGCTGGCACTGCGACATTTTTAATTAACCACTCATTTCTCTAATGAAAGTATGAAAAAAAAAGTGTTTTCTTGAGAAACCTACTGCAACCTGAGCATGTGCCATGACGGATCTGGCATGCTTCTGTAAAGAAAATCATCTGAAAGTCTGTGGTCCGTGGTTTGTGTTCACAGGAGCTCTGGTGTGACGTCGTTAAGATTTTTATCATATGCTGTTCAACCTTTAAGATTCACAACAAACCAGAGGATATGAAATCATGTAATGAACAGCACTAGGAGACATTTATCAGATTGATTATTTATAAGATTAAAATGTCTTTTATCTTTAATTATCTTTAATTTATTTATTATACATGATACAAAAATTATCTCAACTTATCTTTTTTTTTTTCTTTTTATACTGCGTTAAAAGGTTCCGTCCAGAACTGCACTATCTTGAGCACTGATTTAACTTTCAACCATTTCCAAGTAGAACTCTTTAAGGATGTTAGAGAACCCAACCCACACAATGTCTGGAAAAAATCAAGAATCATTTATAGTACAGTACATTGGCCCATTTGGGAAATCTTCAGAAAGAGTTCTATTTATAAAAAGATAAGAACACTTGATTTCCAAAATAGTATACACATAATATCCAAAGGACCCTAACAACTTAGAACCCTAATAGTAGGACAGGTTAGAAATAGAAATATTAAAGTATACTACGTTTTGTGAAACATTATTCTCATCGTTTCAAGAGTTCTCCTGATTCTCACTTGTTCTAGTTTTGTAGATTGTCTACAGAGAACCTCTTTACAAACCTAGAACCAGTGAGCATCAAGAGAACCTTTGGGGCACTGAACTATGAACAATGTTCCCCAAAACTAACCTTCATAAACATTTAAAAGAACCCTTCATAAACATCTTAAACAGTAATACTTTTTATAACATTCGCTGTGAATGTTTTTGCCTGATGTCTATTTTTAATGAAAGCATGCCTCGAGGGTTCTGTGGACAGTTATTGGTTTTAGTCTTATAGGGGTTTATACTGTATCTGAAACCTTTAGTGAAAAGTACAAACCTACTGTACTGTATATAGGAATTTAAGCGTTTAACCTTTAAAGAAGGAATAAATCAAAGAATCCTTAATGCAGGACTTTTTATTCTTTGATGAAACACAAAATATAATATTTCTATTAAATATAACATAACAAAATATATATATATGTTTTTCTTCTGTTGTGGCATGATGTACAGTATCTCACAGATCCAGGGGAAGTTTTGTAGGATAGATGATACAAATATCAGCCATGTGCTGGATATCAGGAGCACTCTATGTAACTGGAGGGTTGTTCAGTTTGGCCTTCGACCAGCTCTCTAGTTCAAACATGTTTGTACAATAAAGGGCCCTCAAGGACTGTGTTTCAGGTGGAGATTAAGCCGAGTCCTTGATAAAATGACCCTTGAACGAATGCTGGTTTGCGGCGCATATAAATGAACCTGGAGAGCAGCAGGATTAACTTTAAATGAACTTTATGATTTATACTCCTCTCACCTGGGCCTGTTGCATGCATATACTGTACATAACTGTAAAACATTGTCCTTTATGTTTTGTTAAAGATTCTCCATTATGTTTTTGGTCTGAAGGTGGTGATTACTGAGCTTTATCATTTTTACCTCTAGGGTCAAGGGTTTGATTCATGTCTCGAGGTCTGTGTGCATGGAGTTTGCATGTTCTCCCTGTGCTTGGTGGGTTTCCACCGGGTACTACGGTTTCCTCCCGCAGTCCAAGGTCATGCAGATTAGGCCTATTTGTGTTCCCAAATTGCGCGAAGTGTGTGAATGTGCGTGTAAATGTTGGTCACCACTGGCTTCCAGTGGCCACCATTGGGCTTCACGGTCCCTAGTTGGAATACAGACGTTCCTAAATGGATGGATGGAATACATACTGTAGACCTGGTTGTTGTAGATGCCACGTATACAGATTGAAGCGATGTCTTATTGGCTGATTGGCAAAGTTTCCTTTTCTTATGCACTTGTCACACTCCGAAAAAGACCATGAAGTGTCCTAATAATACAGAAGACCACAGTGGAAAACAGGGTCATGTCCCTGCAAGGTTCTTAATACGTCTATAATGTTGTCACTAATTTCCATTAATCACCCTCTCACCTGGTCCAATGGAGTTATTACTATGTCCAATCAGATTGCACCACGCTGTGTATTTGTGCTGTCATAGAAAAATAACTTCAGAAAACCACAGAATGGCAACAGTAACTCGATTTGTTTTAGAGCACCAAACTGTTGATTAGTTTCCTATAGCATCATATTGTAATTCCATGATAATATACGGTAGAAATACTTGATGGTGCAAATTATTAGCTGCTCTGTAGTTCATATATTGGTAATAAATGGATGTTTGGAAAATGAACAACAGCTAAAATAAATATCCGTCCTTTGGTGCTCTTTATTAAAATAGAAAGAAGGGGTAAAAGTCAGTAGAAACATTAACGTGGCATTCCTCAGGCATGGAACTGTTGCAGAATAATATTTGGGTCAGCTCTGCAAGAAAAGTTCAGCAAATTGTAAGCTGAATTTTTGAATAGCCTTTGATCGATGCTGGTAATTTTAAAGTTTGGCAACCTCTCAATCCTCCTGAGAAACTCTGAAAACGAGCTCCTAGGCTGGTTTCGTGAATTATTCCATTCCCACCTCCAGCTCTTTTCTTCACTAAGTTTTTTTTTTTTTTTTCGTATGTATGTCAAGAGGCTTGAAGCAAAACACACTTTATAGAAAGAACGGTGCTCTATAAAAATCTGAAATGCAGATCAGTTGTAGAGCTTGTGTCTTGATCTTGGGTAAAGACAAGGCATATGTGATGTAAATTATCCAGAACTAAGAGAATTTGATATGGTCTACACTAGGGGCAAAATGTTAAACAAATATGAGGTGTGTTCAAGTTAAACCCGGACTTTTGATTGTGCAGAATGACAGAACAGTTCTAAGAGAGTAAAAACTCCCTTTATTTCTCTATATAATCCCCTGTTACACTAAGCAGCATTTCACTAGCGCTTGGTAGAAAGTTTTCTCAACCATGATTGGACTGCCTGTCTGGCCTCCCAGGAACTCCATTATCCATATTGAGCAAGCACATCTTATTGGTCATCACATCATATTGGACTTTACACAATTATTCAAGTTTTTCTACCTGCGAGGAGATGCATAGTGGGTGTTGTGCAAACAGATGAGTATTAATGGCTTTAGAGATAAACGCATCCATAATGTAAATCAATCAGAACACGTTTCATTAGTATATGTTTTGTAATGTATCTGTATTTGTCTCAACATGTATTCTTTTTTTTCCAGTTTCATTACTGTTATATTTCTGCACCAAAAGGTATCCGAGATGCTTTCGTTACCGTGGTAACACAAGGAGGAAGTGATGTCTGCATTGATTCCAAATGAAGGAATTTTGTCTAGTGAAGTTCCCTTAATTAATATTTCCTTAGCAGGGAACAGGGCGCGCAGAGTGCACTATAAAATACACTGTGGAATGGAACGACACAACATTCCACAAGCACCAGACTTCTAATCACACACACCTGTTCACAATTAACTCCACAGAGGATTTAATGACTCTCTTCCCACTTCCACTTTGCAAAGTAGTGCTCAGCGTGCATCTAGCTGCAGTTTGCCAAGCCTTTATATCCATGTAGTGCTATTCTGTATTTCATTTCTTTTTCATTTTAATCTTGTTTACTTTTATTTTGGATTTTGCCTTGCTGTTGATGTTTACTGATTGCTTGACCTTTGCCTTTTGGATCGGACTTGTTCGGCAGTCTCGCCTTTAAAGCCTCAAACCTGCACTATTTGTGACAGCGACAGTGCTGCTGTTTCATGACATACTGACATGATTCTCATTCTGAGAATAAACCTCCGTAGCTGTAGGAAGAAATGAGGGCATTCGTTTTAAAGTTTTGAATGAATAATACATGTTGGATATCTTTCTGTTTGCAAAATCTATGAGTTGTTTGCCCTACCAATTCAGATGCACTGTGTTAATTTGCTTGGTGTTCACATTAAACACAAATTTTCTAAACGAACCTTGCTGTTCCTAAGAAGCATCACAAAACTCATCAAATAAAGCAGCACGATTGAACAAGATGAAAGTAGTACAGAGTTGGAAACAGGCTCGGCTTATAAAGTGAGCTAGAGACCTACAACAGCCAGACCTGACCCTTGTTATCCTGATACATTGGTATCAAGTGTCACATGAACCTGACACATTGTTACCATCTTCTTCAAATGTACCAAGGGTACATGCTTGAGATTTCTGACCCTAATTAAATTCATCCCCATAGCAGTCAGTGACATTTTTCCTCTTTTTTTTCCCCTTGGTTTTAAATAAAACACGATTTCTGACAAGGCCAGAGCACGCTGGAGCATTTCACCAGGTGAAATTGTGAACCAGGTTGAATGTGAATCCTCCATTCAAGGACCACTCAAGCTCTTTGTGTTCCTCTGCTCGGTTTGTCTATGCAACCTGTTGACAAAATGATCTCAAGACCTGTTGAAGTTGAGTGTGTTTCATCTGGCATTTGTTTGAACACTTCAGGTTAGTTCTTTGATTGTGTTTGCATGAAATCCAATTGATTCACAGTTGCAGCGAGTCCTATCTCAGGAATACTGGATGCAAGGCATGAATACAGCCTAGATAGGGTGCCAGTCTATTACAATGCACCATTTAAAGTTGCCTGTCTTGAAAGCTGGAAGGAAATGTGGGCATGGGGAGAATAAGCCAAATTCCACAAAGGAAGTAACCCAAGGTCACCATTGAACCAAGGATCCTGGAACTGGAGACAGCAGCTTCTTCCAAGTCAGAAATCACCAAGTCACTGTTTCCTTTTTATCTTACCTTACAATATGACAGCTACCAGTCCAATACTAGTATGGTTACACTATGTACTGATCATAAAGTCAGCAAGTATAGGCTAACTAACAGGCCTAGATTGAATATAATCGGTATCAAAGACTAAAATAAACATGGTAATGAGGTTGTTTGTCTTGAAATATCATTGATTTAAAACATTAGATAAATTAACCAAAGACATTATGGGGCAGCAACAAGACTAGAACTAAAATGGTGGATTTCAAACAAAGCCAACAAATTTATCAGTCCATTATTTGCCTGTGTACTTGCGTAAAAGTGTAGAGGTTCCTTCAAATTTACTTCCAGTACCAAAAGTACAGGGCTTGTATTAGCACACGATTGTGTCCATGGTGATTTCAAACACCTTTTCTGCCATTAGATGTGTTTCAAAGAAACACTAGTCACGCAGTTATGCATATTAGTCAGCAAGTGGCGAAATTCCTGCTACAAATACTACAAATACAGGGTATCCTATTCACAAAAGGATTTCGTAGAACTGGTGCAAAGACCCTTTGACTATCGCTCTCTCTGCCTTACATGAAGAGCAAGTCCTCTGTAATAGTCTGGGGTCCCATTAATTCACAAAGGGCAAAGGAAACAAGGTTACCCCCCCCTCCCCCTCCAACCCTACCACCCGGAGTGCAAGCAATTATGTTATCTCAGACTTCCAAGAGGGCGATTTCCAAGATGTATGCTTGCTGTGGTATTTTCAGGATTCAAGCTTGTAATTCCTGAACGAAAGGGTGAAACCTTAGGCTAGCTGAGCCACATACAGTAGATCACTAGCTAATAAGAAGGGCTCTGTGGGAATATTCCTCACTTTTGCACTCAGGAAGTGGTAGAAGCAGAATATGGATGTAAATACATTTATATGAATGATGGTTCTTATTATCACATCCCCAGACATAATGGCAACATTTTCCAAAAAATCCAATGAGTATCATTTACTCACAATCACTTTGTAATGGGTCTAGATTCCAGTCATTTTGAGCACCTCATGGAAAGTTTTTTCTCTTTTTTCTTGGAAATGAGTGGAACGAGTCCAAATGGATGACGGATGGCTAAACAGTTTGGATAACAGTGCCAACTCCCACCTGGTTACACATCTGTCTTTATTTAAACCAGTGTAATCATAATCACTTTGCAAATTTGTAACAGTTTATACGATTCAAGTCATTTTAAATGGAACTAAGATTAAGGTTATGATAATGGTAAAGGCTGGAGATTAGTTTAAAGTTTTCTAGCTCTTCTTGTTTGAGTTTCAGGAAGGGTTTATGATAATGTAGCAATTATTATTATTATTATTATTATTATTATTATTATTATTATTATTAATAATAATAATAATAATAATAATAATAATA
>JAQMYI010000013.1:16840525-16853964 GCA_030014275.1 Clariallabes melas | reverse complement strand
CTGGGATAGGCTCCAGGCCCCCGCGACCCTGAATAGAGGATGAAGCGGTATAGAAGATGAATGAATGAATGAATTTCATACTCAAGGAATTTCCACTGACATTTCAATATGTTCATAATTTACATATTATATTGTGAGAAGTGCTCTCTAACTTTCAACAACCTTTTTCAACGCCATCTGCTGAGGTTGTGCATTAACCACTGCTTCTACCTTTTTGCATTTTCAATAAAGTCCCTAAAAGAAATTATATGAATTATTTACCTAGTTGCTAGTATAGAATCTGACAGGATAGCTGTAGGACCAGAATGATAGTTAGAAGAACGTTGGCATGCATCATTGGGTTAAAGAATGATCCATGATAGAGGAAAACATTCATTATAGAAAAAAGAATTTTTAAAATCATGGATAAATTAATAGACAGTTAGACAGAGGGGCATTTGCATGCACAGAAGAATGAATGGATGGATTGGTAGGTGGAGACATACATGCACTGTAGAAAGAAGATGGATGGATGGATGGATGGATGGATGGATGGATGGATGGATGGATGGATGGATGGATGGATGGATGGAGGCTGGATGGATCGGTGAATGGAATGGGTGAAGTCATGCATGTTTTATATACAGAGCATGGATAAATGAATGGAGGCATAAAAAAACATTATGGACAAAGAATAAATGAATGCATGGGATGAAATGGGTAGAGGAATACAGTATGTGTATTATAAAAGAGAAGGAATAGATAGATGGATAGATGGATGGATGGATGGATGGATGGATGGATGGATGGATTGATGGATGGGTAAAGAGAATAGGTAGATGATGGAATGCATCCATCCTTGCATTATAGAAAGAGGATGAATAGATGTATTGGTGGATGATGGATGCATAGAATACTGTAAGTAGACGGAGGCATGTATGCATTATAGAGAATGAATGGATAAATGGATGAATGGATGAACTAATAGATGGATGGGTGGGTGAAGAGAATAGGTAGATGCATGCATTATAGAAAGAAAATGGATGAAAGATAAAGGCATGTATGCATTATAGAACAAGGATGGATGGATGGATGGATGATATAGGTACTGTAGATGGAAGTATGCATGCATTATAAATGAAGGTGGATGGATGGATGGATGGATGGATGGATGGATGTTTTGTGTAGGAGTATAGAGTCTGATTTATAAAAAGATGCACAGCTGTGTTTTCAGCTTGATGTGTTTTAGCAGAAACAGAAGGTGGAAATAATCACACCATCCTCATCTTCCTTTCCTCTTTTCCTTTACTGTGATTCCCTCACCAACCGCCTGACTGTCAGGATCTGAATGGAAAGCTCTCAGATCAGCTTCACTAGTTCATTAAAGCCCATTTCACATAGATGAGCTGTAAATCCCGGCTGACAGTTAGAGCTGAGGAACGGCACAAGGAGCTGAAGGCAGTGAGGAATAGATTATCTGCCTGTAGCTACATTTCCAGCTGAACATTCCGGAAAAAAATAAACAACTTTCTAAAAAAAGAAAGTCAGTAAACTGCTTTGTATTTCTACAAACCTGATAGGAGGAGGAGTTTAGAGATAAAGGTGGTGGTGACAAAACTGGAAAATCACTTGATGATAAAATAATTGTCAAAGCACATTCCCTTACTGATATTACAAATATGAAAAATATTTTAAAAACTGATTGTTTTAATAACGCGGCAAGGTGGTGTAGTGGTTAGCACCTCCAGGGTCCGGGTTCGATTCTCGGCCAGGCTCAATTCCCGTCTCCCTGTTTGCATGAAGTTTGCATCTTCTCCCTGTGCTTGGTGGGTTTCCTCCGGGTACTCCGGTTTCCTCTCACAGTCCAAAGACATGTAGGTTAGGCTAATTGGCGTTCCCAAATTGCCCGTAGAGTGTGAATGAGTGTGTGAGTGTATGTGTGTGTGATTGGCACCCTGTCCAGGGTGTACCCCGCCTCGTGCCCTAAGCCTCCTGGGATAGGCTCCAGTATAGAAGATAAGTGAGAGTGAGTGAGTGAATGTTTTACTAACTTTTATTGTCGTATTAAAGGAGGAAAGAAAAATTCTAATACCTATTTTGACAAATTCAGCATATACCTCCTCATGGCCTGCTAGCTCTCTATTCTGCGTGTGCCCTGAAAATGATCAGGTGTTCCTACCCAGCCCTAATAAAGTGGTGCAGACCACTCCACACAATCGTATTCCAGCCAATCAGTGACAGGGCGTTATAGTAGTATTCCCTAAACTAGCCAAATTGTTAAGTGGTGTTGCCTTGGTAGTGTGCACCCATGAATTTTGGTGGGGTAGAGCTCCTGAAGGAAGGATATTTGATTAGCTGTTGCTTTCTCTAATATCGCTGACTACCTCTTTAAAATTAGTTTAGAGAACTCAAAAAAGGTTAGGTGTAGTACCCTAACCTTTAGGGGCAGGGGTATATTGGTGGTTAAGGTGCTGGACTGGTGATTAGAGGTCCTAGGTCCAAGCCCCAGCACTGTGAAACTGCCACTGTTGGGTTCTTAAGCAAGGTCCTTCACCCTAAAATGATCAGGTAGAATTGGGTGTCGAGCTGACAACCCGGCCCTATAAGAAAGTGCTACTGAAATGGTGCGTACCTCTCCAGTGGATGGACCTTTACCTTTTGAGCACCCTTAAGAACAGTTCTTCTTTTTGGAATAAGATTTAAAGAAAATTTACATTAATCAGAAATTTGGTCAGTGATTAGTTTGGACCACCCAATGAAAACGTGTCACTTTAGCAAGTTCAGTGATCTGGAAAAATGTTATCTTACATGCCACGGTGTCAAAATTCATCTACAGTAGAAGCCTGTTCGGGCTAAGAAGACTCAACGTTCCAAGGAACCCATGATGAACCCGTTTGTAATTGATTTGAGTGTGTCTAGCTGCAGTTTTTCTTCCATCTTGCAACTCCATGCTAAAAAAAACAAAAAAGCCTGAAACCGTTTCATTTTACAGTTTTCCATGAAAAAGGTGTCACTTTGGCAGAAACAAATCCAAAAACAATTACAGGTTTAACACGAACGCTGATGGCAAACAAACAGAAATAATTGCAGAGAACCGCAACGTAAGCTTTTTACCCAGGCAACGTATGTTGACATAAGCGACGTGTATCTGCTAATCTAGTTACCGCAGCGCATTTTGCTGATAAAGACCTTTTTGCTGTCTATAACAATCTTACTCTACGTACAGTGCACACTAAATTAATGCATCTTTGGAAAGCATTATAGGGTACAGTTGATATAAAAATAAAACTTTTTTTCCCCTTCTTTCTCATTTGTAAAGTAAATGAATAAATTCCCCCCATGAGTCTGACAGTCCTTGGGGAAACGTGTCCCGTCAAGCCGTTTCCTTTGTACCTCCACCTCCTGCGGCGTACGAGTCCTTGAGAACGACGACAGAACGTCAAGATACATATGCGCTACAGGCGTTAGCTCAGTCTGACGAACACACGCCACATGCTAATTCGGTAATTGCATGTTATCCGACTCCCACTGCCTCGACTTGTCCTGTGCCGGCACTTTTGGAATAAAGATTCCCATAAATATTTACGCGGTGATGTGAGGCAGCTGTTGGCTCTGTAGGCTCGGTGGGCGTGGTGAGCCAAGACGGAAACACAGGAGTTGTTCTGCTAAAAAACAGAGCTGCGAGTGTTACCAGCGCTAAGGCATATTCACTACTCTGGTCACATCCTCGACATCACCTCTGTATCGTCCCCCTTACGTGATAAAACCTTTAGCATGCTACCGTGTGGACTTATGGATCATTAATTTCTATAATAAATTACATCTAAGCTTAGAAAGTAAGTTTGAAAATCCATACCATAAATGATATTTTTTCCCCCTTCATGTAGTAATGAATGTTATTAAAACCCTGCTGCTACAGTTGTATCTCTGATGACACTGTTGGGTCTGGAGTACGGCCTGAGCCGCGAGGCAAATTTCAAAACACAGATGGTCGCTGTGTCTGGCAGAAGGGTGAAAGGCTTGGGAGGGAAAAACAACACAAATGTGTTTATGTCTCTTTTTGTAGAAAAAAAGAAACAATTGCAATACAAGCCCATGTTTCCTGGGATGGATCGCATAAACAGCGACGTGAAACAAGCACCACTCTCAGTCATGCCGCTTTCTCTCTTTCACATCCAGCGCGACGGGATAACGAGCGTCCCCCTGCTGTTTGCTAATTAGTATTGATGTCTCTCTTTATATTGACCCGAAATTCAGTCGCGGCTGCATTACAGTTTGGTCAACACATGCACACAGGCTCTAATCCAATCAGCATGCAGCGTCCCCGTGTTTGAGAAACACAATTACAGATTTCCCAGAGCTCCTCGGCCCATGCCGCGACTCCAGATTGACTTTAATGGGCGCACGGAACCTCAAATGAAAGCGAATGTTTGCTTACGTGCAGTCGCAGCAGATCCGGGAATCGGATTACGCTCGACATGTCCCCACTAATCATGCTGCATTTATCCAGTTTATATCATTCTTTTTTAATCTGACGTGATGCTTATTCCTGGTTTAGTGGCCCGTCCTTTTTTTTTCTCTGTGCGCGGTAAGGTCCAGGAAGCCAAGAAATCATCCAGTAAAAGCTGCTCATGCACTAAATCCAACATTCCGCTTCATTTGATTGCAATCTGGAGAATCTCACACAGCAAAACGATCAGCACATGTCGGAGTTTCTGAACACGTCGTCCGGGAACACGTCGATGTCTGGATCAGAAATGATCCCTTAAGGGTTCTTAAGATTGTAGCACAAATTAGATCTAAATACGCACTGACTGGTCATTTTAGAGGAGTTGTGATGCACTGGCAAACCATCCACACACACACACACACACACACACACACACACACACACACACACATATACACACTTCTGGCTTGTTGCCAAAATAGTAAACATGTCCAGCATCCAGTTTTGCAGGTTTAGTCCTTCATGTTACCTTTGTGTAATTAAAGCATAATAAATTAAAATGTATCAGATAGATAGATAGATAGATAGATAGATAGATAGATAGATAGATAGATAGATTACTTTTGAAAGCATTTTTCTTTAAATCAATAAAATGCAATTATACAAATAATACAAAAAACAGCAGCAAAATTGTTTATTATTATTATTATTATTATTATTATTATTATTATTATCGCAAAGCACTTTTCATTTTGATGGTGCTTTACACAAATTATTTTTAAAAAACTAAGCACAATAATAATAATAATAATAATAATAATAATAATAATAATAATACATTTATTTGCTTCTCTGTTTGCAGACGGTCCAATAACAATGCATTCAACTCTAAACAATATATTTTCTTATTTTTTTTTCTTTTTATTATTATTATTATTATTATTATTATTATTATTATTATTATTATTAGCAGCAGCAGTAGTAGTAGTAGTATTTCTTTCTTTAGTTATATGCATTAATTATTTTTTGTATATGAACTAGGCGTTAATTTGGAAGGAAAGATAAACCACATCAACAACAACAACAATAATAATAATAGTAATAATAATAATAGTAATAATAATAATAATAGATTGTTTTTATTTTGTCTGTTAATATTGCTTTCTGCTATGTATATTTAGATGTTTTCTTGTTTGTTTTTTTGTCTTTGAAGATTTGAAAGTGGCATTTATGAAATTGTATTACTTCTTTTATGTTATATGTTTTTTTTCTCTATGTGAACACCTGATATATATTTTAATCATATTTCATGAAGTAGTGAGATTTGAAACCGAATCTCATCTGCAGTGATGCTAACGCTTTATTAAGTGACATATCGATGTTGACACATTGATGCCCTCACTTTTCATCTTCACTTCATCACTGTATCTTTGTTTTTCTTTTTCATCCGGTGTCTGCAGGAAAAGGGTCATGTTGCGGTGATCTTCAACGTGGGCACGGATGACATCAACATCGAGGAGAAGTCCAAGTTCGTGAACGACGGCAAGTACCACGTGGTGAAGTTCACCAGGAGCGGGGGTAATGCCACGCTGCAGGTGGATGACCTGCCAGTCATTGAGCGCTACCCCACAGGTACGAACCCAAAAAACACCTCTCCTTCCACTCTGCAGATCTTCAGCTCTCAGTGATGCGAGGCTGCCTTTAGGATGCTGGGAGGTTTCTGTCAGTGTTCGCTGCATTGTCTTTATTTATTTTACTTTTATTTTTCCTTCTTTCTTTTTATGCTGATGTTATATAACCTTATAACCATATCATATCTGTCTGTAGGGCCAGATTCTGATTTGGGGGTTGCATTAACTGGTTACCATGACTACAATAAATAAATAAATAATTAATTAATGAAATAAATAAATAAATAAATAAATAAATAAACAAACAAACAAACACCATTCCTTATGTTCTTGTGGAATTCTGAACATTCCCTTATTATCAGTCATTCCCCTAGTTCATCAGGCAACACAACACACTCGGCTATTTCTCACTAATGTGTCAGATATGATGCCTTTTTTTATCACTTGTTCAGGAGTTTTCACTTCATGGTGTAAAATTTCCAAACCTGTCAGGTTGTATGCACTTCACACACATAAGCAAACACTCACCTGCAGTCGACACACAGACACACACACACAGGTGGTTGGGTTTATAAATATGAAAAAGGTCAGATGTGCCGCATGGAAGAAAAAGAAATTTGACAATTCAAATGTAAAAGAAAGAGAGAGAGAGAGAGAGAGAGTGCGAAAGAAAGAAAGAAAGAAAGAAAGAAAGAAAGAAAGAAAGAAAGAAAGAAAGAGAAAAAATTTTGTGGCAGGTGTATAAATATTCTGAGCATAAAAATTTACTTATATAATGAATAAACCTAAAAATATATACATATAAAAACAACTAAGTATAGATAAATTTACAAAACAACTAATGACTCAGTAGTGTTTATGCAAACTATCTACATTTAGATTAAACTCTAATATAAGGTTAATTTGATTACTTTTCTATGACAGCAAGTCCCAGAGTATTTTATTCCTACCATTAATTTAATAAGTAACTGATTATTAAAGATTTTTTTTTATTAAATTAAAGGACAATGCATCATACGTTGCATCTGTTAATAGGTTTATAGTTATATTTTTATATATTTTTTTAAATGTCTGAGAAACTACAAAAAAAAAAATATATTAAATAATATCAAATAATAGTTAATTAATAAAGCATTATTCAGGATATCAGACAACAGGTAAAGTGGGGCATCACATGATGTACAGGTCTCAAAAAAACGTTCGTTATTTTTAAGTTACATTAAAATGTTGACAAAGAGTCTGCTTGTATTTACTCAAAACTGCATTTATATAGAAGGAAAAAACATAATTCTGATTGAAATTTCCTTATTGAAATCATCCTGATTAGCGATTTCATGTTTACATGGACACTGAGCCAATAAAATGTGTTTATATGTTTAAAACGTTTAATATGAACACTATATTAATATAAACATGTGTGTGTACATGCTCATAGGGTTTCTGTCGGAAATATAACAGAAGAAGAAGGTTACGGTTAAGATTTCCATCGTTTCTGATAAAACCTGCTCATCTACGATTGGTTAGATGCTTGAGTATGTATGAAATGCGAGCCAATCAGAGCTGCTTCCTCAGCCGGAGACCCGGTGGATGAAAGTCTGTAGTACAGACAGGTGCTACAGAGCCTAAATTTCCCTCGTCACATAAGCTAATGTTACCCCAACATGGAGCAAACACGTGCAGAAAGAATATATTTATTCCAGTGAGAAAGAAACAAACAGATCAAGTGTTTACACGGATAATATTTACTGTTGAACGGACTTAAGGTGTTTACATGAAGCAGGTTTATTCCCATAATTAGTGGAATATTAGGCGCCATATAAACACACCTTGTGTCATTTTTTTGTCCTTGTTTTTGTTCTAATTGGCTGGAAGTTTTGTTTTTTGTTTTTTAAAAAGGCTCTAGACATCAATTATATTATACATTAAATATAATCAGGAATTTGAGGAAAGAAATGTGTTATAGGCTTTTCCACAAAACAGAAATAAAATAAATCCATCCAGCGCACCGACTAAAAATGAACATAATTGTAAAAATAAATCTGTACGATCAGACGTACAATCACTCCGACACATTTCATTTGTCTCATTTATTCCGAGTCTCAGATTGTAAATGATTTCAGAGTAAACATGCCTGAGTTTACAGACATTTAGCCAAAAGCACACTCAGTGTTTTACAGCATTTGTTATCTGGACCAAAAATTGCCCATATTCAGCCGACCGTTTCTAATGATTTGGAGCGAAAGCGGCCAGACTGTACGTTCCATGCTCCATATCACGCCAAAGATACGGCCGTATAAAAGTGAGCTTGGCAGACGGCTTTGGATGAGTTAATCGCACTATTTTCTACGGTGGCATGTGAGCCAGATGAAAGTATGAAGTGTGGGCCGGTGCTGGGCCATCACTCATTCTCTGTACAGTGGATAATTACTCTCTTTTCATCCAAGTCCTTTCATTGCATTTCAGGAAAATAATCAACAGAATTAGAACTCGCCCTGTGATTAATTTGATTCAAACAATGAAGAGCACATGTGCGGCCCAAAGTAGAATGTGATGAAATTGCTGGGAAAAAAAATCATTGGAAATGATTTAATAAAAAAAAATATTTTTTTTTTCTTAGTTTTCCCACATTTAGGTGAACATTTAACAACTAGTGGATCAAACGAATGAATCAAAAAGGATAAAATACAAAATCTTTAAAGTTTAATGTTCACAAAATCTTCAAAAAATTGGGTTAGGTACTTTAGCTAATCAAAAATAACCTCATAGTTCTGATTGTTCATGACGTATATTATTAAAAGACAATAAAATATTAATAAAGGCTTAGCTGCACTATGACATAATGTTATATATTAAAATAAAACTCTATTTTAATTTACCTTAAACCATTTACATTTATGATCTTTGTTTCTTACTTACTTCTTCTTCTTCTTACTACTTCACTGACCTTGATTTGCAATCTTAAAAATGACAACAATGACAAAAAAAAAAATAAATCATTAAAATAAAATTTAAAAAAGTTAAACTTAAGTTAAAAACCTCATACCTACTCATAGCTAAGGGAAAAAATAACCCTAGCCATATTAGCAGTTATTATTGGTAAAATGCTAAATCAATTAGTCAATTGTTCGGTATTTTCTTAAAATGTTGTCTTTTAAATCACAGCGGAATTGGATGAACGTTAGCTTTGTAGTTAATAGTTAGGCAGGGTTAAAATCTCCACGCTGCAGATAGAGACTTGTCCTCATCGTCTTTGTCCAAATGTTACAATATATTAAATTCATTATTTACATTAAAATTCTTTGTGCATTTTTTGTTTGTTTGTTTGTTTTACATTTCTAGCACCTGCAAGCCAGGCTGGACCTCAGGTTAAAATCTGGTATCTCCACATCTCATAAATAATGAAATAATTCAATCAATGAATAAAATCAATCAATCAATCAATCAATCAATCAATCAATCAATCAATCAATCAATCAATCAATCTTGTTATCCGCAGTCTCCTTATAAAAAAATATTGGATTATTCGCTTTTTAAAATAAACCACAGGTTTATTTTTGTAACATTGCATGTACATTATTTGAAAGTTTATTATTAGTAGAGTTTAGTCAGCTAGCTATAGGTAAGATCTATTAGCTTGCATTCAAGTCACATCATGTCCATGTGTCACATCAAAACCTTAAAGACTTCACAACGTTCTATTAAAATGTGCTTGTACGCTGTAAAAAATATATTCTGTGTAATATTGTCACAGGGTTTTATCATTATTATTGTTATTATTAATAATATTAATATTATTATTATTAGTATTATTATTATTATTATTATTATTATTATTATTATTATTATTATTATTAATATTATTATTATTATTATTATTATTAGTATTATTGAATAAGTTGGCTTTGGAGGTATGATGATGTCTCAAAACAGCGGCAATTTATCCTGGCACATGACTTCACATCTCCATATTCAGCCATCTGTTTATAAGGAATTCAGTGTTTACACACCTGATGAAGATCTCAGACAGATTGGAAAACTGTCAGTGGCAGGTTTCCAGTCTGTGATGGAAGGGGGGAAAAAATATGCTGATGTTTTGATAGCCATAATTTCTTCTTCAAATATGCTCTTACTGAGCAATGCCCTTAAACATAAATTAATTTTAGTTAAATTAATAAATCTTCAGTTTCACTAGCAACACTGACAACTGTTTATTTTTTGGGGTTCTTTTTTTTAAGGAACAACAAACAGCAATATTGAAAGAATGATGCACACCTGGGTCTTAGCAAGAATTTCTGATCATCAAAATGGCACCCCAAGTCTGGATCTGGCCCTATTTTTAAAACGGCGATGCTTAGGTTTCTTGGTTCAGTAGTGTTTTAACATGCAAGAAGGTTTTGACAAAAGTGGCAGAGGTTTGAAATTGGTGCAGTTGCTTTAATTGCTGCTCGGTAGTTGTCATGACTTCATAAGGGGGAAAAAAGTCAATTATTGGATGGTTTAAGGTCACGGTCGCTTGGAGTAATGGTTTCTTAGAGATGTAATCATGAACAGAATAATCAATTACTTTCTACTATGGTATGTGTGATAAAGGGTTTCATTTTATGTTTAATAAATCAAGGAACAGTAGTGATAACAGTGAACTATAGATTGTAAAATCATTCATCCATTCATTATTTATACCACTTCTCCTGTGTAGGATGGCCAGGGGGCCCTGGAGCTTATCACAGGAAGTTCAGGGTACAAGAGGGGTACACCCTGGAAAGGTTCAAACACCTATACCTAAAATCAGACACCCGTCGTATTTATTCACATTTATTCTCTATACAGTACTGCTTATCCTGTACAGGGTTGCTGGAGCCTTTCCCAGGGCACTAGGTGGGGTACACCCTGGAGGGTGCCAGTCCATTGCAGCTTACAAGCATGCACACTCTCACACACCAATTTGCATGTCTTTGGACTGTGGCAGGAAACTTAGCGAGACCATGCAAACTCCACACACACATAGACCCAATGTGGTAATCAACCCCTGACCCTGTAGGTGCAAGGCTACAGTGCTAGTCACTATGCCACCGTGCGATGCCAATTTAGAAATCAGCCCACAGGAGGACACCCATCAAGCACAGGGAGAACATGCAAACCTTACACACAGACTGGAGGAGAGATTCTAACCACCAACTCTGGAGGTGTGAGTGACAGAGCAAACCACTGAACCACCATGCCATCTCTTGTAAAATCATTATTTATTGTTTAAATGCTAATTCTTAATACAGCATATTGGCTTTAAAGGGTTGAAATATAAGGGACACTGTTGGCTCTGGCGCTTGGGTTGCTGATTGGACAGTTTGTGGTTCGAGCCCCGTCTGGTCACCACTGTTGGATCCTTGGGCAAGGTCCTTAACTCTACACTTCATACATCCCAGCCACTGCATGCAGTTCAGTTCCAAGCCCAGTTCGGAAATGGGAGGATTGACGCAGGAAGGTCATCCAGCGTAAAAAAAAAACAACAACAAAAAAAAACATGCCAGATCTTGTGGATTAAATGATCTGATGTGGACCCCTAAGACAAAAGCGACTAAACCCAGGAACCTTTAAGGAACCCTTGAGAGAGTGTTAAGGAAAAAGGAATGACGAGATAAAAAATTTAAGTTAATTATTATTTTAATGAAATTGAAAATGACAAAAGGTTCTGAAGAAAAACAAGAAGAAAATGTCAGGAGCAATTAACAGGACTAAGGTGGAATATAAAGTCTGTTGGTGCTTACTGCAGTTTTTATGGCTCCCATGTTAACACTATGTCAGACATTTGAGTACTAGAACATTAATAATGAACATTTTCAGAGCAATATTTACCCAGAATTCAACTGCGCTGTGAGATAATAGTGCTATTTAGGTAGGCAGGTAGGTACGTACTGTAGGTACAACATTGAACAGTACAGGTCCTCAGCAACAAAATGCAGTTAACATCTACCAGAAGTGCAAATATTAGTGTATTTATAGCACTTTATGGAAAAGAGAGAGTTATTTTGTTCCACTTTTTATATCTTAGCATACATGATTTTCTTACCGGTGAAAAGAAAAAAGAAGGAAAAGAAAAACCAGCCAACACTTCTTGCTATAAATTACATTTCTTTGCTTCCCTTGTTTTGTCCTGAGGTTACACAAACTTTTGCACTCGACTGTACTCGTCTAGCTTCATGCCGACGTCTAATGAATGTTAATGAAATAAATAGCGTTTTAGATTCAATGAGCAGGAGGAAATGAGGTCTAAACATCGAATCAGGGCTTTATGACGTACTGTATGCTTAATAACATAAGAGCAAGCTTCTTTCAAGTGAAAAATATAGTTTTTAATAATCAGCATCCTGCAGACACTCAAGGAAGAAAATCTAATTTTTACAACCAGGAAAGAGCCTATTATGCACCATAAGATTTAATCAAGAAGGAATATATGAAAAAAAAGACATCCACTATTCTTATTTACGGTTTCTGTGTATCCGGTAAGTACTTCTTTGAAAAAGATGGTGTGTAGCTGTAAGAGTTTTGAAGGCCCATTCTCGTAACCCTAAGGTTTCGTTCCTCGATATTGAACTACCCGTTCAATGCCTTTAATTCCTCATCCTACTTAAGGCAAGCAGCAGGCATGGAGTCACCGCCATGAAATACTCTTCCAGCCTGATAAAAGTGACAAGCATGGCTGAAAAGGTCAGCAAACCGGGCAGGATGAAACGACTAGACAGGAGACAGACAGCTCTTGTTCAATGATAATGATGAGCATGATTACCAAAAATAAGACATGTAGTAATTTAATCGCAGAAACGGAATGTTTCAGTCTAATTCTTAAATCTGCATTCATTACTTCTCAGTATCTTGTATTTGCACCACTGGTAAATTCTCAATTGTGATTGGTTGGAAGGTGTGCATTAACGTAATTCAACAGCAGGTTTATAGTATATGAATATACTCCTTTTAATATGTTCCTATAGTAACAGTTCATTCAAATAGATTTCTAAGGCAGATGTTCAACATAAATGCATAAACCTTTAACTTTTTAAAAAAAAAGTCTATAGTGTCAGATTAGTTACACTGTATTTTTAAGTAACACTATAAGGCATATATATATATATATATATATAGATTTAAGAATTAGACTGAAACATTCCGTTTCTGCGATTAAATTACTACATGTCTTATTTTTGGTAATCATGCCAAAAATATGGTAATCATGCTTTTCTTTGTAAGTGGGCAAACTTAGAAAATCTGTAGGGGATCAAATACTTATTTCCCCCACTGTATATATATACAGTGTATATATACAGTGGTGTGAAAAACTATTTGCCCCCCTCCTGATTTCTTATTCTTTTGCATGTTTGTCACACAAA
>JAQMYI010000013.1:16779969-16792159 GCA_030014275.1 Clariallabes melas | reverse complement strand
GGAGACTCCTTCCATCCATCCATCCATCTCATCTACTGTATTATCTATACTGCATATCCTGTGTATGGTCAAGGGGGAATTTAAGCCTATGCCAAGGAACTTAGTGAACAAAGCAGGATATTCCCTGCATGGCCTCATCATTTAGCACAAGAACACAATCACACACCTATTAATATTCTATAGGTAATTTGGAAACACTGTTCAGCCTTTTAGTGCTTATCTTATACAGGGTCGCAGGTGGCCTGGAGCCTATCTCGGGAGACTTTGGGCACAAGGCGGAGTACACACCCAGCACAGGGTTCCAATCCATTGCAAGGCACAAACACACACACACATCCCATAGGAAACTTGGCCAATTATCTGCATTTCTTAGAACTGTGGGAAGGAACCTTGGGAAACTCACCAAGCACAGGGAAACATGTAAACTCCAAGTGGACAGTCCAGAGGCAATATTCAAACCTTCAACCCAGGAAGTGCAATGCGACAGTGCTAACCACTACGCCACCATGCTGTCGATTCCTTCCATTAAAATAAATGTTTCCAGCAATAATTAAACACCATTTTTAATCTATCTAATGTACAAGACCTTGTGTAATGTCTTATTATAGAAACAGTATTGTATTTGAACAAGTGCGATTAGTGGCTGTAGTCTGTGTTGAATTAATCGAAACCTCCTGACCAATCAAAATCCAGAATTCAGCAGCACTCTGGTATAATTAACTCTTACCACCCATATGAAAAGCATCCAAGACAGCTGAAGGTTAAGGTACATGCTCGATGGGGATTTCATCTTAAATTCTTCCAGTCGCAGGCTCCAAAACTTAACTGCTGATTCACCTCTCCATGCTGCCAAACACCAAGGATATCCAGACTAATTAGAGAAATCTTTCACCACAAATGGCCAGCATGCCCAAGACTTTGAGATTTTTGAGATTCATACTCCCTGCTAGCTCTAAATATAATTGGCAGCATTAGCATTCTTAGGTGATGTATTCCTTTAATTTTAAGACCCGCCGAAGGTGACAGTCATTCCCTCAAGCCACGTGAGAGCCGTTATTTTCCCCCTTTGGTTATTATCTGAGTCTTGTTAGAAGCTCAGCGTGTGATGAAGCTCGATCGTTGGAAGACGTACAACAGCGCCGACAGAGTTCGCATCCGCAGGCTGTTCTCTTTGCACATTCTTAATACTCAGCCTCAGGTCCATGAACAGCTGCTCAGTTTTAAATAAAAACCTAAACTACAGTAACACCCCCTTCAGGAATGCCAGCTAACACCTGATGGCTAAAAACAGCTGTCTGGCCTAAAGCTTTCTCTTACATGGATATCTATGAATATAAAAAAAAAAACAGCATGAGATGATTTTATATGTTTGACCTGGTTACAAGCTGCCAAATTCAGTGTCTTTGGAGGTTTCTAATGAGGCTTTTAGCCAAACTGGATCTGTGAAAGGCTTGCATACAGTATGCTAGTATAGATTCTTTTAGAAGACAGTAGCGTGTACTGTAGCATCCATCTAAAGAATCTATTTTGCAATATTTATCTACTCAGGGATGCCAGTATTAATTTAATATCCACTAAAGGGAAGAATGGAATTTATAAATAGTTTGTGGTTTTGTTCATATCATCAGATGTCAGTGATCATTTTTCAATTCCTATGCTGTGTCATGATTAACCCATGAGCTAATACCAGTGCCATACCAGTTTTTTGGGTAAGACGGAGAATCATTGAAACCCTGAGGTATTTCTTAAAGCAGTAATCAAAAATCAGTTAAATAAGCAATAAGAGGATTGCTACTTAAATGATTTATTATGAATATTTTATTCTTGTCATCATCTTTGATTACACCACATGGTGATTGGATGATAATAAACTGAATCACTGCCCCGTGGATTCCAACAAGCATGCAAATGGTACCCCAATGTCACGTTTTCTGGATCAGACTTTATATGCAGTGTTTAGTCAGTTTAAAAAGGGAGGTCAGATGACAGAACACAGTGGCTCTGAGAGTGTCAGAGTGATAATGTTCTTGGTCCACTATCAGGGACAATTTTTGGAGGGCTATTAAACTGAGCCATCTGGAGCAAATGGAGCCAAACAAACCAAGCTGTTAGTTAGTTACTTAGTTAGTTAGCTAGTTAAGAAAGGTCTGCCAGGTTCATGATCCATCGATCCATCTGGTTGCAGGTTTCACCTGTTGTTTTGATCAGTTGGTCTTCACAACCATGCTGTCCTTCTCTAGTGATCATTCTCTTCTTATGTGTTAAATAATATTTATGTTCCTTTAAATAGGTAAATAAGTCTCCTCTTCCTCATTTTGTGCTTCGAGCAACATTGGTGGCTTGATCTCTTCAAAGACTGACTTATTGTTTCATCTTGCTGTCCAGGGGATGCATCGTATTCTTATCCAACTCCACAGTTCAATGGCTGTCGACTTTCACATCTGTATGTGAGAACTGAGAACATTACAGTAGGCTCTGAAATTTGGACCTGAACTCACGTCACACACTTCACACTGCTACGAAATGATCTGGAAATGTATTGGGCTCTTACTTTACGGTTCAATGGGGTTAAGGTTTGTTTAGCTTTTCCTGTCACTGTTTGACAGAAACTGCTGAATGCAAAATATGTTTCCAGTCCTCAGCCAATTTGCTTTTTGGCTTGTTTAATTATATAAAATTTGCAGCCATTCATTCATTTATTTTCTATAGTGTTTATCCTGTACATGGGGGGCCTAGAGCCTATTCCAGGACACTTCCGGCATGGGGCAGACTACACCCTGGACAGGGTGCCAATTGATTGCAGGGCACACACCCACACACACTATTGGAGCACCAGTTAGCATAATGTACTGTAAGCTGCATGTCTTTGGACTGTGGAAGGAAAGCAAAGAGGAGAACATGCACACAGACCCAAGGCAGGAATCTAACCCTCAACCCTAGAGTTGCGAGACCACAGTGCTAATCACTACACCATGCTGCTAGTCCAAATTTTATTTTGTGCTAATAGATGTATTATATTTTGTGCAGACAGCATGGTGGCTTAATGGTTACCACTGTCGCCTTGCAACTCCAGGGTCTAGGTTCAATTCCATGGGTTCGATTGAATGGAGTTTGCAGGTTCTCCCCATGCTTGATGGGTTTTTTCCGGGTACACCGGTTTCCTCCCACAGATCGAAAGACTTGCAGATTAGGCTAATTGACATTCCCAGATCTGTATACAGGATAAAGATGTATAGACAATGAGTGGGAGTGAGTAAGTGAGATTAATATTGGTAAAACCATCTTAAACTAGGTATTTAAACTTAAAATTCCTAAAAACAAAACCTGCAAGTCTGAATACACAATATCACTGTGCTACAATACAGTATGTATAATAGTAATAATACAGAAAATAATTTTAAAAAAAGGAACCTTCAGATGCCTCGCTTGTCCCCTTGACTTTCAGTCCTACTTGAGAAGAAGTGCTTGGTGTGCCAGGGTGCATTCATCATGTTAGACTGGAGAGTAAACAAGAGGCAGAAGGAGGTGAGAAACATTGCTGTCCTCTGAGACAGTGAGACAGGTCACCACTCACAAGCGGTACAGCGAACCACCTTTACCGTGCATACCGCCTTGATGCTGCACTACAGGGAGTAGAGGATAGGAAGCCTTTTACCCAGGAACAACCCGAAGGCTATATTTAACCATCCTAATTATGCTAAACAAGGTCCTTTGAGACAAAAAAGAGGCATCTAAATCAGAGAGAGATAAAAGGTGAGATCATGTGTGTCAAGGTTGCTTCACCTGATCAGTTCGGGATCACTAACAACAAGCCTACCGAGACATACCACCTCTCCACAGACACAAGGCTGGTGTGGTTATTTTAAGAGCTGGGGTTATCAATCTGAACCGATCGAAGAACGTCATGACAGGGTTGTAAGCAGGGATGATGTTTGGCCCTGAAGCCGGAAAACCTGGATGTTCTAATCATGCCCTTCGTAGCTCTGTCGAAATCAAGGTTAGCCTCGGTTCAATTTTTAATTTTCAATTGTCAAGTCTGATCCTGCAAGATTTATTGTGGTGGTGTCTCGAGCCCATACCTTTCCTCCCCCAACACACACAAATAGCTTTTTGAAATGGATTTTCGCTGAGCAATTAGTCATGTTAAGGGCTAAAGTGTTGTCTTCTCACAATGCAGCCCTCCCAGGTAACCGCAAGCCATTGATATTTTCAAATTGGCACCTTGGATTTGTGAACCATTTTCTTTCATTTTGTCTCAAGAATGGAAAGATACCGATCTTCCGCTTAACTCTGCAAAGTAGATGGAAATCCACACAGCGGAGGAGTTTTAATCTCTGAATGCACAGTGCATTGCGTTTATTTCAGCTTCGAGCTGAGGTAGATTAATGAGCAGTATCGGCCCGGTCTGCCAGGACTGCTCAGATTAATGAGGCCAGACCTGTTCAAGGGCTCCACCGAGTGTTTGCTAAAATGCAAACGTAGCTGTTTCTAGCCATTTTTTAACACTGTCAAAGATCGAGCTGTCAGATATGTTGCTAAGTTGTGCTAGTTTAAGCTGCAGGGAAACTAACTCCATGATTGCTTTCTGTTTAGGTTAATGTTAGTTGTATAAGTCAATACAATTGGTTACATTTCTAAAGTCTACAGTTTCATCAATGAAATTTTAAGCTGGGGCAGTTTTCTTTTTATAGGAGATTGCATGTATTACGAGGCTGAAGTCACTTGTCTTCCTAGCATCAGTAGTATTAAAACCCTGCTTGAGCTGTCTTGTCTAGACATGCACAATCTGGGAATTAAATCCTCGCTCCAAACACTACAGATCTCAACCCAAAGTTTCTTATGGAAAGTATGATAAAATTAAATTTCATCAAATGTACAGGTTCACTAGTGCCATTAGGTCAAAAGCCAATGAGCTTTGAGTCATAAGCTTTTTGCTATATGCAGCTTTATAACCTGGAATCATGCTTATTAAAATAAAAGAGAGATTGGCTTGTCATCGCTTTGATGAGTCAGGTTAGAGTCTATAATTCGGGTCAAATGAAGCTGTCAGAGAACGTTCCCAAGCTGGGGAATTGTGGAGTTGTGTAGGGCTCTTCATCTAACGTGATCTGGCTTAAAGCTGTAAGGAGCCCACTTAAGCACAAGTTCATTACTTAACTATAAAACACAGCGTGCTCGTTTAAGGAGATTACGCTAAAGCAAAATAGGCCGTGGTAAAAAAAAAAAAAAAAGTAGGTAAAACACGATGTTTTAAGACATGCCATTTCCTTTCTTTTGAAGCTAGAAAGGGATTTAGATAGAAAAAAAAACAAGAATTATGTGGCTAGATGAAGGGAGGGAGAAGAGCCATATTGATCCAGCACCTCTGTCTTTGGGCACAGTGTAGCGGGATCTCCCGCCAGAAAAAACAAATCACATCGGAGAAGTGATGGATGTGGCGCTCCAGGATGCGCCAGCTTCGCCATCTGGACGGCCGACACTGTATCCCAGCCCTGTGCATGGCAAATTAAATTTACATCCAGTGCAGCCTTCACTTCTGGCATGAACTTGCAATGAGACCACCCAAAACCATACACACACACACACACACCCTACAACAAAACCAACCAAAAAATCAGTAGTTCTTTTTTATACCGTAAGTAAAATAAGCAGCAAGCAGGGATTGGTTTAAAAAAAAATCAGGAGGTGTACATTGATTTCCGTTGTGTAACTTGGAACCCAGTGGGATATAGTTTATCTTTTCCTTGTTTTATATTCATCCATTTTTTTTCCCATTATGGGCTATTTTTGTATTTATCTCATAGTGGTTTCAAATTTATTTCCCAATCCACAAAACCTTGACAGCAAATGTGACTATCAGTGTTTTACTTCACTAATAAAGCGCACTCGTTTTCCTTTGGGAAACAAGTAGGTTACGAAGTAACATCTATTTTAAGGTATGAAACCTTTATTATTCAATGACCTTAAGAATCCTTGCCCATCTAGGGAACAGACGAGTTTTCTTGTAGAATCCTACACCAGTGTACAATCTACACCTTAACAATTGTTTTTGCTTGTTCCTCTGTAGAACCATATTACGGTTCCAAGCACAAAGATAAGAATTACCATTGTACCCTTAAAGAACCCGTGAAGAACTTTCAAAACGTATCCTGCTGGGAAGTAATTAAAAGTTCTATGAAGCACTCCATACAAGAGTGCTTCATTATCAGGGCTCTTAAATAAAATGTATTTTTAGTCCAGTGAACTATTATGAAAATACTCTATTTTTCCTTTGGGTTCTACAACTTTTCTTCTTTTACAACAGATCAGTTTGAATTTGAGGTCAGGGGTAGCTCAGTGGTTAGGGCATTAGGCTATGGTTTGGAAGGTCCCAGGTTTAAACCTCACAACCACCAAGTTGCCACTGTTGAGCCCTTGAGCAAGGGCCTTAACTCACAACTGCTCAGATGTATTATAAATATGTATGAGATAAAAATGTAAGTCGCTCTGGGTAAGGGCATCTGCCAAATGCTGTAATGTAGATTTGGAGAAATTTCCAAATTATTGGTAATTTGATTAATAGAAAAGAGTCTTTAACTATTGACAGATGTCTGACATGGTCTCCTGGTTCCTTCCAAAAATATTTTAAAAAGCACCAGCTTTACTGGAATGATTTAATGAAGAATGATTTAATTGAACACCTTAAGAACCAAGAACCTATAATGTATTAAACTGGATGTGTGGTATGCACATATTGGGTAGTATTGTTTTTTTTTTCTTTCCTTAATTCCTAAACACAGGTATTTGGTTGTATGGTATGTTGTATGGGATGTACTTGGTATAAGGGGGATCTTGAGGGGTACATTGGACACATACTGTAAGGGTTCTTCACTTCATAAGTGTTAAATTTAAAACTTCTTCATTCTATAAACTTCTCCAAAGTTCCACCAGAGGGACACCAAACCAAATAACCTATAAGTATCTAACTGCCCGGGTTTGGGGTTCCTTTCTTGGCTCCTGCCTTCTATTTCATTTATAGTACTTTAAGATTTTCAGAGAAAGGCTCAAAGGTGGACTAAAATAATCCACCTCCCCCCTTGGGTGGTGCCACCTCCAGAACCTTACCTTTAGACGTTTCTTTCAAATCGACCAAGGACGCAAAATTGGGTTATGGTTTGGCATGATGGGGCCTGAATAAAATCAGTATTCTTAAAAGTACACCTACCTCACAGGTCCCCAAAGCATTCTGGGTAGTTACTGCACTCCACATTCGATGCTAATTCAATAGTTCTGATTTTGCCGGGTCGCTGAATCGGATTTGCGGCGCTCGCTGCCTCGGTGTTGACTTTGCATGACAGAATGCGGATCATAAAAGTCAATGTTCTGTGAGATATGAATTGTTTGTTCTGTCTCCTTTGCGCAGGGTCACGTTACAGGACTTCCTGCGCAAATTCATTTTCCTTCCTAATCCGCTCGTCTCTATGACACAGAACCGGTCATTACAGTGAAGTAAACGGCTGCAGATGATTAAACGATCATTGACCACCTGGAGAGAAACTGAAGTGATTATCATACAAAATACTTTTATTACAGAGCTCTAACACTTTTTTTTTTTTTTTTTCAATCTGATGAGCAGGTGCAGTAAAGTCTAATAAACTCTTAGAAAGTTTGGTAACAGGAAACACAAACTTTGTCTATTGAATCAGTGCAGAAACACTCCAGATTTCGGTTTTCTGTGCAAGCTTTAGGGTTACTTTTACTACACTACACTGAAGTTGATTTCCTACAGTATCATGTCCTGAAATGTTTTAATCCTTTTTTACTACAGCACTTTGCACATGTTTATTGTCTCCACCACTGTCCATGTCCACAGACCTGACGTAAAGTTCTACTTTATTTATTACAATAATAACGCATCATGTTTTTTAATTCATTGGTATTTAGAAATAATGTTTTTCGAATGTCCATAAATATTCAGTAAGAGGCAATGATAAACTACGAAAGGCTTTATACAGTATCATGCTATAATGCATTGATAAAGTGATTTTTATCTTTATTTAAAAAAATGCATTACACTTTATAGCGGTTGTTATAATACATTATGAATCTTTAACATGACACATTATAATTTTAATAATCACTGTTCCTAGCCTATTCTATCACCAAGCCCCAGTTTTCGTAGTGCTTTAGGAGGAAAATTATCATTCTGTTATAAGCACTACATACTGCCTTTTCATAAATAATTACAGTGTTGTGTAGAATGCTTTATTAATATTATCATTATTGAAATTGATGCAAATACCGTACCGTCGCACAAGTGAAATTTTAAATTGAGACCTGTTTTTTTGTTGTTGTTGTTATTGTTGTTGTTTTAATCTGAAAGAACTGTTACCCAAGTGCATGCATTGGCAAATCTTCAAGATCTGTCTCTTTTCGTTTTTCCTTCCCCAGACGACGGATGACCTGTTGGTGGCGTCTGCTGAGTGTCCAAGCGACGACGAGGATATCGACCCGTGTGAGCCGAGCTCAGGTGGGTTAGGTTAGTCATCTCTTTTATTATTCCTTCCCTCTAGCCATGTCCGTTTTTCACCATCTCTCAACAGAACTTCTGGAAGACTCTACAATCATAATTCATCTGATTCTCTAAAAAATCTGTTAAAACGATATACATACAGTACATCTGTCGTTAAGGTTTTATAAACACTGTCATAGTACTTTTTATTGTGATTCTTTTTATTGTGATACCATAGATCAAGAGGAAAATTGTTACAGGCATAAATATATTGCTACAGTGTAAATAATTGCAATATGTCATTATTATTACACATCAATTATGTGTTATAACTACAATTTATTTCAAACATGCTGTAACTTAAATGTACATAAGAAATAATAATTAATCTACAGTAAGAAAATGTATGTCATTTTGTGAGCACTTTAACACTAGCCTTCAAAATGCTATATACTGTACAGTACATGACATCTACTGTACATAAGCCATTCATTACAACCTGTTTAAACATTTGTCAGCATTTATTCTAACTGGCAACTGTCATACCTGATTATTTTGATTTGAAGCAGACATGACATCTGTGTCAGTTGACATAACGTTCTCAAAACTTAGTTAGTGCTATAATGTGTCATAAACAAACCCTTTGTCAATTGGTGCAGGCTATGTCAACTTTACATAGACTACAAGACTACATGATACCTGCATGAACCATGCATAAGTAATGACATAAGCATACATAATCATTTGTTAAGTGCTTATTATACCAAGCTTTGACTGTTATAATGACTGTTTTAGTCTAATTGACGTCTAATGTCTAATTGAGTTAAATTGACGTCTTCAGTGTCTCTGGATTTGGATCCCTCTTGGAATAAGCCATCCTTAAATGTTTTTTTTATTTTATTTTTTTGTAAAGTAAGTAGTCACTTCAACTCAAGTGTTACTGACACTTTTAAGCAAACACTTTAGAGCCATTGTAAACCTTTGTTACTTTGTGTCACTCGTCATGAAGCACTATGTAGCCCTATGAACATTAGTTTGTTATAAAGGGAGTACTTTGTCCATGCTAAGATGCTAATTTGCACTTCACTCAATGTGACCTTGCTATTTGCGCTATTAGAGGCATTAGCTTGAGGAATAATTCGTCCCTCATGATACGTTAAAGGCTTTGTGGCATCTGCTACATTTGCTCTAATGCTTTATGCATGAGCATGGCAAGTCACGGGGTGTAAATGAAGACTGAAGCCGTCAGGACAGAACGAAGATGGCACCTTCATGCTTTTTGGCATTCAGCTTTGAGTCTGTGATGTGCACCATGTCCCTGTACTCGTTAATTACACAAAACGGCATTTGGGATTTGGAATTGTGTTGTTTTAAGTTCTCTCCGGTTTACATGTGCCGATTACATACAACATGCTCCTGCTGAGCTTAACCAAGACTCTTACTCTCTGAGGAAAAACAAACACTGGAGTTCGGTAACACAGTATCATAATTAAAGCTCTGGGGTCTGACGGTGAATTCTGGTGGCTGTGCAACATGAGCATGACTTTTCATATATTCCAGAGGGTCTCATAGTTTTATAGCTGGAATGGAATAAAAGCAGTAAGTATGTTAGGTATGCAGGTTGTTGGTTTTTTCCCCCCAGTTAAAATTTGCATGCATAACTTTCTACAGAGGTGTACTTTTTTGAAGAAGATTCAAAGTAGAGCCTATTTAGGAATCTATCCAAACAGTCTTTGATCAAGTAGGCTTTTTTATCCTCTTGTGATCTTCTCCTGATTGTGGTACTGGCTAGGGTCTGGAGTTACCGCTTGTACAGTAGCATGTTCAAGTCCAAACTAGTTCACCAGGGATGGATTAGTAAATCTTTCACAAACATAAATGCCCCACCCTGCAATCCAAAAAATAAAGCACATGCATTACTACTACTCAGTAAGTACTGTAGGTCTGTACTGTTTGCAGTACCGAAGAGAGAGAAGCTGCCTGACAAAACATACATTCAAAACCAGTCACGGAAGTACTTTTTGCAAGAACACACATCTGATAGCGTTATGTCATCTTAAACAACACTTTATTTCCTTAATATAAAGCTGTTCTGAATTGTCTCTGAATCATTGTTTTTGTTTGTTCTTTTTATTTTTTTCATGGCTAATATGAACTTCCAAGCTGCCCTGCTTTTAACACAAAGCTAAATCTCAAATCCCTCTCTAACTCCTGATCAAGGGCACCATCTGATGTCTGGAATAAGTGGATTGTACACCCTACATACAGTATCACACTAGCTTTTCATTTAATGCTATTTCGGATTCAACCCAGAATCCGAAACGTAACACAGATGATATTCTATAGAGGAATAAGTGGAAATATAAAGTAAATCTTGTAAGTTTCTCAGGACTGTCCACCACCTTCATGGTTTATTCCCCTCGCCTTCTGGCTAAGTGTTGTATAAAAGCAATATCACACTCAAGGTTATGCTGTTGTGCTGAATATCAGTACGGCTGGGATATTTTCAGGACTTTCAGGCTGCACCCGCATGGCCATCACAGCTGTGCTGATGTTCAGCACAACAGCAGGACCTCATGTATGAAATTGCTTAATTAAAGTATTATTACTATTAATAGTACAGTATATTGAGTGTCTGAGCAGTCTCGGTGCTCTTCAGAGCGCAGTCTCACCTTAGATGATTTAGTTCTTTCTGTTTTCCCACCTTGAAAGTCCATTTCTTTAGCAATCTCCCATACAATTGTGAGTTCTCCTCTGCCCATTCTAAATTTTTGAAAAATAAATGTTCTGTCTTTTAGTAACATTAGTTGCTTTGCATTCTTTTCATGAAGAGAAGTATCTAATGAGAATGTCTGTGGGTCTGTTCCGAAGACTATTTTTTAGATTTGTGGATTTGTTTAGATCATGCTGCAGGCATCTCCCTAAAACGTAGGCACTTTTATAAAATAAGCCAGACCACACTTGCTCTAAAATTGATGGCTGAATCGCTAGGGTTAAATTCACCAAGCGAAGAGCTGCATCAATGCTTTGATGTACACCTTTACTGTCCGGTCCTGTGGTTCATGATGGAGGATGAAGGACCACAGAGTCCAAGGCTCTTCTTAATGGTGTGTTGTGTAACACTGGATCAGATAGTCAGACAGGTCCACAGCTCATGTTTGTTGTATTTGTTGACAGGTTGAGCTTGGAAAGCTCTGAATTAAGTCTGCTACATTTCTATTTTCATGTTTGTATGAAGTAAAGCTAGAACCTAGTTCCTACCTAAAGGGATTGCATTTGAAGATGGGATAAATAATTTATTTCAAAGACTTCTACAGTTCCTATTGATTTGAGCAAAGCAATAACCCCCGCAATAAATTATTGTCTGTCCAAGAGTAATCCAAGATGTACAATATTTCTTCTTTGATAAGGGGATGTAACGTTCACTTTTGAGACAGACAGAGGTCTGGCTTGTGGAAAAAAAAACATGCATTCTGATCTATCACAGCATTATTTTCAAAGTGTCACAGTTTCTCGTGCAAGGTCGAACGAGGACAATCTGTAAGGTTTAGACTCCCATTCTTGTCCCTCAGAGAGTTGAAAAGCACTTGCAGAAGCCAAAAAAAAAAACGCCAGGGTGATTTGACACTAGCATCGTGGCCCATGCAGGGGTAGGGGTGTGGGTGGTGATGGGGGGGGGGGGGGTAATAACCGCAAATA
>JAQMYI010000013.1:16726982-16739444 GCA_030014275.1 Clariallabes melas | reverse complement strand
TAGTTATAGAAGGGATTTATTTGTGGTCGTGGTATCTTGGTATCACCCAGATGAGGATGAGTTCCTTTTTGAATTTTGAGGTTCCTCTCAGGTTTCTTCCTCGTATCATCGCAGTGAGTTTTTCCGTGCCATCGTTGCTAATTAAGGACAAGCTATGGCTGTATACTGTACGTACAGTACATTCATTCATTCAGTTTCTACAGTATTTATTCTGTACAGACTCCCAGGAGGCCAATCCACACACACACAGACACATTATGAGCAATTTGGAAATGCCAATTAGCCAACACCAATTAGCCTAATCAGCATGTCTTTGGATTGTGGGAGGAAACCGGAGTGTACCGGAGACCATGCAAACTCCATGCCCACAGACCCAAGGCGGGAATCGAACCCTGGAGGTGCGAGGCCACAGTGCTAATTATTACTGTACGCTACTGTGCCGCCTAAATATCTGCTTTGTGGCAAAAGTCCATTGTAAAAAGCATTCTCCGATTTGTCCTGTTGCTTCCAGTCTTTTGTATGCTTTCTTTCTTTTTTTTTTTGTCTCTTCTTGATTTTGTTGTCTCTGCTTCTTTCCTGTTATTGGTTGGTTGCACCATTGAGTTCACAAGTTCTGTGTTCAGCTCTAATTTAGTTTGCATGTAAAGTCCCTGTTGTTTCTTGCCAATTATACCATGCAGCATATTTTCTTTCTTTCCAAGTTATTTGTCTTTTTCAATTCTTGCATGTATTGTTGTTTTTGAATATTGTTTATTCAAACTGATTACATAGTTTGACAATAATTATATAATTTCCTAAAATGAGCACCAGTTTAGGACAGTGCATTCTGCTTATTATCACACATTACACTAGTGATGACAAAATTCCAGATCAGTCATAAGCGCTGTAGGGTACAGAAGGAACATTAAAGCTACTCCAACAAATTGTCATTTTACTCTGAATTCATTGCATTTATTTTTTTATCAAGACTCTTGAAAACAAGGTTTTTGATGAAAAAATTATGAAATAACCAAAGAAATACAAAGAACTGTGAAAGAAAAACTAATATGGTTTTCGTCATTAAATCAGTGCATAGTTACTTATAATAATAATTACTTTTTTTTTTTTTTTTCATTTTCATTTTCAGGTCTTGATCCTGCAGAAGCATAAAAGGTTTTTAAAGGTAACTATTCCTAATGAAGCCTAAGAAATTATTATTATTATTATTATTATTATTATTATTATTATTATTATATGGAATAAAAAGCTACTGTATAATGATGAGATCTTTTCCTTTCAGTTGCTTTTTTATTTGATGAATACTACCGGATGCATGAGTGACCTGAAGCAGACAGACAGTATAAAGCCAAAAACAAGCAACATTACAACTGTGATACAGTTCATGGTTATAATCAGGGCAAATATTTTGCCAAAAATCTGCCGAAACCATGTCTGTTCAAAGTACAGTATGTAAAAGATGAACGTATTGTAATTTAATTATATAATATATGATGATAATAATAATAATAACAATAATAATCATTTGTTTCTATGCAACATAAGTAGATCATAAACAATATAATAATATATTATAAAGAGACCTAACACAGAGTTATGTTTATAAAGAACGCAGTATTGAACATGTTTTACAAAATTAGTTTTTTTTTTTTTTTTTACTTTTTTTTGCACATGCAGTGAATGTAGAATGTAATTTTTTTAATTATTGTTTTTGCTGTTTGAATGCAATTTGAAAGAAAGACGGCAACTGAATTCAAGCAGCTTTTAATTTTATTGTTAATGTCATTCACCAGATCAGATATTTATGCATATAAATAATAATAGGCGTCGCCGTGCACCTCCAGGGTCTGTGTTCGATTCTCGCCTCGGGTTCTGTGTGCATGGAGTTTGCATGTTCTCCCCGTGTTTGGTGGGTTTCCTCTGGGTACTTCAGTTTCCTCCCACAGTCCAAAGACATGTAGATTAGGTTTATCGTCATTCCCGAATTGCCCGTAGTGTGTGAATGTTGTAAAATGGGAATAAATACAATGGGCCTCCATGGTCCCTATTTGGACTACAGAGGCTCCTGGATGGATGGAGATAATTGTCGACTCTTGCTTTATTAGACGGGCATTTACAGCAAAGCAATACAAAGGATCTGTGAAAGAAAAACTAATATGATTCTCATCATTACATTAGTGCATCGTTACCTTTAATAATAATTACTTTTTTTTTTTTTTTCATTTTCATTTTCAGGTCTTAATCCTACAGGAGCATAAAAGGTTTTTAAAGGTAACTATCCCTAATGAAGCCTAAGAAATTATTATTATTATTATTATCATAAGAAATAAAAAGCCACTGTATAATAATAAGATCTTTTTCTTTCTTCGCCACAGAGAATGCTAGACAATGCACTCATTCCTGGAGAACATCTCCTCCAGAGAACTCGTCCTTCTCGTCTCTCTCTGTCTCTCTCTCTCTCTCTGTGCCATGGAAACTGTGTCTCCTGGAGGACGTGTCTGCACTGTCACCACGGCTCAGGTATTTTCACTGCTCTGAAACTCAGGCTGTCAAACTGAGAGAGAACTCTTGGTGCATTGTTAACTGAGAACCTGCTTAAACATTGTCCGGATATATTCCTAGGTTAGAAACAGGGTTCGGAATGAGTCAGAGTTCCTGATGATTAGTTTCCACAGAACAAAAAGAAGAGGAAAAAAAATTAAATACTTGAGCAATTCCATTTTCCAGACGAGTTAATATCAGGTAAAGAAACCACTATGAATTATTAAAATCGCCCTGAAATACTGTACTTTTTTTCCTCTCTACTTTCTCTCTGCACCCAGTGTTGAAAATCTCTAGTTTTGTCCTCAAGGCCATGTCTCTGTGTTGTCCTCCATCCCACATGTTTCACTGCTCATGTAAAAATATCTCAGCTCACAATGTGGGCATCTGAGAGCTGAATGAGCGTCAGCTAGCAGGAACAGAAGTGATAACGCCAGATTGTGGATTAGCTCGGGCCTCGGACCGAACTGTGATGGAGAGCTGGAGTATAAATTAGAGCGTTCTGGAGGAAGGTCATGGGGATTATTTATGCAGTGTTGGAGAGAGGAGAATGAGTGTGGGAGATAATACAGCCTCTAACATGATTCCGTGTGTGTATTTGTGCGTATGCGCACATATAAAAGAAATCATACACCTGGGTTGATAATAAAAGTGACATTCAATTTCTGTGTAAGTACACAACATGTACAGTGCACCTATAGATAGATTACATGGATTTAAATATGTGAGGTCAACCAAATTGAATACAGTATATGAATGGTCTTCAAGTCAAACAGGGACTTTTGATTGTGCAGAATAACATAACACATTTACTGTATGTGACCTGAAGCAGTAAAAACTGCCTTTATTCCTCTATATAATCCTCTGCTACACTAATGCACTTATCCCAGTGTTTCACTAGTGCTTGGACACCATCAGGGTAGAAAGTTTTCTCAGTTTGCCGGAGCCATGATCCAAGTGCCTGTCTGATTCACCTTCTGAAACGCTGGCCTCCCAGGAACTCCTTTAACATGTTTATGGCTTGGAGCGAGGTCAGTACTATACGAGGCATGTGCCAATAACTCCCAGCCAAGTTTCTGTAATGTGCAAGAGGTGTCGGTGAATGATGTGTACAGTTCACACAGACAGATGCGTCTATTCCGCAAGATCCGCTAGGATCAGACGTTCCACACGTGAACAACCTTGACCAGGATCCTCATTCACGTATGTCTTTCTTTAAAACGTTTGCACGATTCAGATGTTTTACTGCAGCTACAGTAAGAGTCTCATCACCATACTGTGCTTAAATTCTTCTGTAAACGCTTTTGTGGCAAGAAATTTCCCCACAATCTCCGGTTTGACTTGAACACCCTGGTACATGTGTGTGTCGTTGCTGCTTTTCACTGAGTACACAATTTCAATATCACATTCTACAAAATATAAAGTTAAACAAGACTCTGTTTATTGTTCATATAGTTCGTCATGGTTTCTATGGTAACAGCTCATGCTCCATGTAAATGGATTAAAGTGCACGCATAATTCTTAATATTGTGTTCTTTTCTGTAAGGAAAAGCTTGTTTATTTATCATTTTCTGCATTTCATCTAATCTAAATTAATGGAAGATATCTGCAGTGTTGGAAATTAAGCTGTGACTTTACAATATGTGTTTTTTAAATGTAGCTATAAATTACATTTTCCAAAAGTCTGTATTTCATTAATAAAAATTTCCAATTGTGCAAAAATAACTGTTATATGAAAGCAAACAAGCACTTTGTTTGTTTGGTCACTGGTTCCTTTTAATGTTTTAAGAGTTTGAAAAGTGTGAGGAAATCTGTATGAATCATAATGATCAGATTGTCCCTGATGAGCAAGCCTAGGGAGATGGTGGCTAAGAAAAACTCCCTGAGATTGCAATAGGAAGAAACCTTGAGAGGAACCAGACTCAACAGGGAACCCATCCTCATCTGGGTGATAATGGATACCAGGGGTTGATCTGCAGTCATACTGTGTGTTAGGAGGCTGGAAGTTCAGTATAACAGGAGATGTGTTTAAGTTAATATGAGTCCAGTTCATTATTGGAGGCTCAGGTAGACTGTAGGAAATTCCAGTCATTAACTATTGAGCGACTGAAGTCACAAATCCTCAGAGAACAGCTGTCAGCATCAGCCGAGGCCAGGACTGTCTTTATGGTCAAGTAGTCACCAAAAGCATCCCAAGCAGACCACACGGGCCCTTCGTGCCATGAGATCTCCAACTAGATGCGGGTCACCAGGACGAGTCAGACAGGTCCAGAGGGCGGAGGAGGTCTGGATCACTTTGTTTGGAGGTTTGGTTTGGATAACAGTTAGGTATGGTGACAGCCTTGTAATGTATACCCATATTTATTTAACCTTATTTTTTTTTTATTATCAATAAAACTTGAAACTTGAAACTATAAGGTAAATGTATATTTAATGCAGTGCAAGCAGGGATTCTGGCAGGACTAACTATGAAAGCATTACTAAAAGGAAGATCCAGAAGGAAACACAAACATGAGATTGGCGTGTAAAGCAACCAGCACTTCACCTTGAACAAACCGGAGTGATCAATGAGAGTGAGGAAGACAGCATTCAAACATACCACCCACTCACTCACTCATCGTCTATACCACTTCATCCTGTATTTAGGGTCGCGGGGGCCTGAAGACTTAGGGCATGAGGCATGGTATACCCTGGAGAGGGCACACACACATACATACTGTGCACACACTCACACACTACGAGCAATTTTGGGAATGCCAGTTAGCCTAATCTACATGTCTTTGGACTGTGGGAGGAAACCGGATTACCCGGAGGAAACCCACCAAGCACGGGGAGAACATGCGAACTCATGCACATTGAGACAGGAACTGAACCTGACCAGGATTCGAACCTGGGACCCTAGAGCAAGATGATAGTGCTAACCACTACACCACCATGCCGCCCCAAACATATCAGTTCACCATAATATTCTATGTGCATTTACCATCTTATACAAAAATATTCATAAACTGCTGGGTTAAATAAATAGGTGTTTAGCCTAGACTTCAACACTGAGACTGAACATTAATTGGAAGGCTATTCCCTAACGTTGTGTTTAGTCTTTAACTATGCTGTCATGATTGCCCTCTCTCTTTCTCACGCACCATCTCACTCTCAGATAAGCCCTGTCTCTACTTGAGCTCAGGTCAGGAGCTGCTCCTACAACACACTAGCAGTGTTATCTGTTTAAGACAATATCGCTGATCCCCCTGGAAACACTGTGAGGATCAGAGTCTTCACTCGCCCCAATGTTGAACCCCCACGCTCGCTCCCTCCATCTCTTTCTCTCTCTCTCTCTCTCTCTCTCCTCCTCCTCAGAAGGAATCATTCAGGCTTCAGGCTACAGTTCTGCTGTCAGGGCATTGTTGCCTCAAGGTCGTCTAGTTAGTGACACTGGCTGAGGAACAGGCACAACCTGAAGCCTGAGACACGGCAACATGAAATACTAGCAACCTGCTGATAAGGAAGGGAAATAAAAAGACTTCTTTTTTTATGGCCATTAGAAATGTCTTGCAGGCCTACAGATGGAGAGTGGAGATACATTTTTAAAAATGAAAACAAGTAAAGAATTGCTGTTAGGGATTGTGTGAACTTCCAGATCTGTATGCGGAGAGTCTTTTACTGCTTGTTGATACACTATATAGACAAATATATTTGGGCAAACCTGTTACTTATTGAATTCAGATGTTTCAGTCTGGCCTCTTACTGCCAGTGAAGGGCAAATGTTTTTTTTTAATTATTATTATTATTATTTTGGGAAGATTTTCCCCAATTTTCTCATATCCAATCCCCTCCCTTTATTAGGGGACTCCCACATTACGGCTACTACTACCAGTCAGGGAGGGATAAAGACTATCACATGTTTCCTCCAATCCTCGTGATGCGCTCACGCAACATTGGTAGTGGTGAAACACCCTGGGAGGACAGCGCTTTCTGCTTCCACCGCTTGTGTGAGCTCACAGATGCTTGTGATTGGCCGTAGAGCCATGATTAATGGAAGGGCCTCCCATCCCTTCCCCTGATAGAGCTTGGCCAATCAGCTCTCTCCAGGCCCCCAGCTGCGGGCGGCTATACAGCAGCATCAAACTTGAGATCTCTGGATGATAGGGCAAGCACTGTTTCACTCAGGGGATTGTGAAGGACAATCTTAATGCTTCAGCATACTGTACCAAGACATCTTGAAAAATGCTATGCTTCCAAATTTGTGACAACAGTTTATGGAAGGCTCTTTTCTATTCCAACTTGACTGTGCCCCAGTGAACAAAGCAAGGACTATAAAGACATGGTTTGATGAGTTTGGTGTAAAAGAACTTGCCCAGCCCGCACAGAGCCCTGACCTCAACCCCTTTAAGCACATTTGGGATGATTCCGAGGAAGGCCTTCTCGTGCAACATCAGTGCCTGACCTCATAAATGATCTACAGAATGAATGGGCACGAATTCCCACAAAAATACTCCAAAATCTTGTGGACAGCCTTTCAAGAGGAGTGGAAGCTTGTTGACCTGCAAAAGAGGGACCAACTCCATATTGAAGTTTATGTGTTTGGATACAATGTCATTGCAGGTTTGGCCAAATACTTTTGTCCACATACTGTAGTGTATGTGAAGTGGTCGTATGTGGTGGCACCTACAGTACCACCCTTAAAACAATCCTTGTCACCCTAATTACCACCCAAACATCAAAAAGTCATTATTTCCATGCAGTTTCAAGAACGAATTAAATGTTACAACCCTGACAATGTTCACGCTCCACCATGGCCATTACTCCTCATTTTGTCATATAAAATTTTATTCAATGATGTAGATTTAATTAAAGAATTGGGAACAAAGCTTTTACTGTAACAGGCTACAAATGACAAAAAAAATGCAATTTTAAAATTTGCTACAGTATGTACCAACCTCAGCAGCAACCTCATTTACCCTCTCGGCTGTTCCTGATCTGTTAGAAGTTTTTTTTTTTTACATACATAGTTTTTTCAACTTTTTCAAGTTTTTCATAGTTCACTGTATGGCTTAAATCATTCTTCTGAAACTGCTCAGGTCCAGGGACTGGACTAAAAATAAGAGACAAAAAAGTTATTCAGGAAGTCTGGTGAACTATTGCTCAAGACTACAGTACAATAAAATAGAAGAAAGTCTGACTATTTGGAAGCAAAATATAAAGAAATAAAGAACAGGCTTATATTGACTGTCCATAAATATTACATATTACACATAAAAGGGCTAAATTAAGGCATATCTCCTGTACATCCAGTCCGCCAATCGATCCTTCCCCATCACCCACTTTTATAGCATTAGCTCTGATATATGAGCACCCATTGTTCTCGTTTGAAGTCTTTTCTCTCTGGCTGTCTTCTGGGTTTTTCTCTCTTCTACCTGACAGCAATAAAAGTGGGTCACCTTCCATTTTGTGTGGTTCTTTCAGCAGGATGCTTTACAGCTTCGCCAGCGACTGACAGCAGAACTAATGCGGCCCTTCGTCTCGCGCGAACCACAAGCGACTGTTTTTCCTTTTAAACGACCGCATAGCGTACCACAGACAGCCCAGATGCAGTGCTTTTAAAACCCAATAACTGCTTCAGATCTTTGATGTGTGCTGAGGTCGGGGGAAAGCAGACAGCAGGGTTTCAGTAATGGAGAGAGAGAGAGAGAGAGAGAGAGACGGTCGTATCACAGTTTCTTCGTCCCTATCCTTATCCTTTATCCTGACGTTATTTTTAGGACGCGCCCTGAAGCCCGACTTGCTTGATTTACTCAGGGACAAGTGGAGTTTGGTGCAGATTTGCAGAAAATGGTGAGAAACGATCAGTAGCTCCAGGGATGATTTTAGCCAGGTTGTAAGAAATATCATGGTTTTGTTTTGTTCGTTTTTTACCATTCTTTTTTTTGTAAACTTAGTTCAGTGTTTTAAATTTTTTTCATTATTTACAATTAAAATTTTCATTTTAAACTACATTTATTGTGATATTCTCATTAAATAACCCATTATTTCAAGATATTTCATTCTATGAATAATAATATATGTAATATATTGTTTAAAGGCATATTATTACTGTATTGACTTAAATTAAATATTGCATCATAACTTCTTATTTCAAGATATTGCCTAGGGATATTGATTTAAACAATTATTTTAAAATATTTTCTATTATTTTAACTAAACAACTAGGTCCAGGTTCGATTCCCGGCCAGGTTCGATTACCATCTCTGTGTGCATGCAGTTTGCATGTTCTCCCCATGCTTGTTGGGTTTCCTCCGGTTTCCTCCCACAGTCCAAAGACATACAGATTAAGCTAACTGGCGTTCCCAAATTGTCCATAGGGTGTGAATGAGTGTGTGAGCATGCGTACTGTATGTGTGTACCCTGCGGTGGATTGGCAACCCATCCAGGGTGTAACCCGCATCCTGCCCAAAATCTCCATGCGACCCTATATTCAGGATGAAGTAGTATGGATGATGATGACAATAATTCAATATTTTAATGCATTGAATTTTATTTCTTACTTGCTGTTCAGCTTCTGTGTCCCTTATTTTCATTTAGATTTTAATTTTCAATTAAAATAAGTAAAATTTATAATTGTAATAAAATGTACAACATACTCTTTTTTAATTACAGTACATTCTTCATTCCTTTACAAAATGAAATTCTATATTTTTGCCAGAATTGAGTGGTAAAAACCCAGCATTTATTTTGATTATTCCTTTTGATATTTTAACGTACATGCTTTAAAAGGCATGTTTAAAGGTTTAAAGTCATTTGATATTCTTTTGCCACTTTGTTTGCGAATAAGGTAAACGTTTGAATGGTGTACCTCAGGGTTATGTATTTAGCCCAATGTTAATCTTTTTTATGTGAATTAAGACTTAAAATTCAGAAATGTAATATTTTTAACTAAAAAAAAAAAACACGGTTGTTCATTTTACCATTAATTGCATTTTGTCGATTCCCATGTAAGCGACATTTATAAGCCTGCTTATTAAAATCCCAGGCTGAATCTCGACACCAAGAATTACAAAGTCACCAAGTCATCTCTAAAAAATAATTAGCTGTAGCTTACAGGGTGCAGACGGCTAATCTCTGTAACAAGCACCATCATGAAAGCAAAGTTTGTAATCATCAAATTTTTCATTATACAAAAGAATATGTTGTAATTGTGTCGTGTAGCGTGCTCATTACACAAGAAAACAAGGGCTGTCTGATAATACAATGTCCTTCCTTTTTATTTAAAAGTTGCAGAATAATTTGAAGGAGTTTTACTTCTTCTGCCCAGTTAGTGGAGAAACTATGAAAGCATGTTGTTGATCATTAGTGTGGCGACAAGACATAACAGTCTGCTGGAGCCGGTTTCCTCCAGAAAATATAGAAGACTGAAACATAGCAAATTATGTGCTAAACTGTTGAATATGACTGTTTAATAAGAGGACATGTTCCTTATGATCACAGAATGAGTTAGATTGCTTGTGTATTTAGAATTTGTTTAGTTTTGAAACAGTTGTAAAGTACAGCTTAAATAACACCCTGGTGTCATAATTTTGTAAAATATAAAATAAAATATTAATATAGACCTCCTTTAAGCATGTTTGTTATAGCATAAAATAGTAAATATAGACATTCTAAGATTTAAGATTTAATAAAATTATTTTTTTAATCATGCATTGCATCTAAAGTCTTTAGAAGTATACTGTAAGTGAACAAAAATGAAATCTGTTCTGATAGTTCTCCATGTGTCATTGCCTATTTTTAGAAGAGAATGACTTGATTTAGACATTTCAGTAAAAAGGAAATCTTGGTGTCTAATCTTTTGGCTTGGGAGGCTTTTTTATATTCTCTCTCACTTTTAGACTTTGTATGCTGAGCTCAGGCACCTCTCCTGACCTTTAGATTTGTGTTCTGGATTCCCCCGGGTTCTCCCACTGTCTCAGGGGTGATAGGGTCAGGAATAACATGGCATGGAGAACAGGAAGTCATAAAAAGGTCTGTGTATTCATGAGGACAGTATTTGATTTCAACTCAAAGAAACTTTTACTGCAGTTTTTCTAGCAGTGGCATTTTTTTTTTTTTTTTCACGGAGGGCACTTGTCATGTGTCCAGGCTCTATGAGTCAGCTGGACTGAAAGACGGCGGCCTCAAAGGGAATTCACAATGAGCTTGGCTCAAGCGCTTACATCAGCGCCTGCCATCAGCGAGCCATCTGGGACTTTGGCTCCAACGGTGAAATCTTAATGTTCAAAGTTTCAAATGACCCCTCCTCGCTGCTAAATGCACCATTTTATACCTGCTGCGTCTTTCACAGCATCCTTTTAGCAGCAGGTTTGTGTCGTTTGTGTCCTTTGGACCACTCCGCTTTCCAGATCTTGGTCTTCGTTTGCCTCCAGGCTAGCACACGTCTCGTTCTTGATCCCTTGAGTCGCCATGGCTTGGTCTCCCAGGCCGTCTGCTGATTGAGTGCCTTGGCTCATCCCACTCTTGGCCTGTGGAATTAGCTTGGTTTCATTGAATAATGAAGTGGAATGTGTACCCAGTGCTCTAATTAAAACCCATGGTCATTCATCTATCTAATTGCTCCAGCGCCTAGCAGGATCATTTCCTTCCCACTGTACCATTCCCATGCAGGGACTTGGCCTGGTGCCCAGTACATAGCAAAGACAAACCTGTGCAATTTCACCTGCGAGTGAACAGAATGAATACTGGCGTAGGCAGAAATGTGTCAGAATTTCTTTTCTTATCTGTTTTTTTTTTTCTTTTAAACCAAAAATAACGTTATTTGAGTTTACTCACCATGTGGAAATTGCGGAATAAATTGGCTTTAAGGGTTTATTGAAAAAGAAATGGAAAGAAAGCACTTTTATTAGTTGTAAGTTGAGATTGAATTGAAGATGAATATCCTTAAAAAATCAAGTCTCTATGCAAAGCAACAGAAATGACTGAAAAAATACATTCCTGTATTTTTACTTAAGCTGCACATAAACAAATAATCAGGGACTAACACAGCAGAGAGAGAGAGAGAGAGAGAGAGAGAAAATATACAGTTCATATAATCTTAGCACATATAAATCTAAACACTGTAGCATGACAGTCTTCTGAATTGGAATTTTGGACATTGGTCTTTCTTCTTATCCCATTTCCAGTCTCTGATATTTATATGACATGAAAACATACTTATAATACTTATACTTTTTATACTATTGTACCTTTGAAAAAAAAAAACTTTTTAAGTATAGGCTGTCAAAATATAGCTAGGTTATATAATATCCATGGTGTACTTTAAACAATACTTCCTTCTCCTTGCTCACTGGAATCTTGCGACACTTCATCTGTTCATTACCCTGGTAATGCAAGCACATCAGACACCTGTTCCTGATCATTCCAAAATTTCAGATTTTTAAAATAGAAAATGTAATATTCAATATTCAAGCCAAAGCAGGACTTTTAATTGTGCTGAATAACAGAACACAGTTAAGAGAGTAAAAACTTTCCTGCTACATTAATGCACTTGTCTCAGGGACGTCTGAGGTGGAAAGTTCTCTCAGTACGTCGGAGCCATGATCGGATCATTCAAATCTGAAATGCCGGCTTCCCGGGAACTCCTTTAACATGTGGAAATGTCTTGGGGTCAGGACTGTACGGTGTCCTGAATGTGGCAATCATTCTCAGTTGAGTTCCTGTAATGTGCAAGTGGTGTTGAACATTCACACAGACAGATGCGTCTCTTTCATCAACATTCAGCATATCAACATCAGATATTCATCAATTTTCATGGATCAGGAGGTCCACTTGCTGAATTTTCTTGAAATATTCCATAAATGTTAATTGGCTTTAAGTCCTGGTTTGACCTTAATAACCTTGGTATTATGTAAAACATAAATAGATATATTACAAAATAGT